>DVZL01001983.1:0-16288 GCA_018236625.1 Lasaia peninsularis
TGCTGCACAGCACTCTACCACCAGTGGTCATATTGGTAGTGACCCAGTTAACCTATGCTCGCCTCTTACGAGCTGCCTGGTAGGAAATCTGTAGCACTATTCTACACAGAGAACCCGGACCAACACGGGGATAAATTACTGTATTGTATTAAAATAAAATTGTAAACTTAAAAGTTTGGAAATATATCCTATCACAGTGAGCTTAGGAAACGGCGTTTTACTATGTTTTTGAAGATATTAATATTTGGGGCATTCCTGATTTCTTTTCGGATTCGAACTCGGATTATCCGAAAAAAAATCATGAATATGTTACGATATTTAATATTTTATTTAATAGTAGACAAAACTTTACTACCAACACATATTATAATCGTTTTATAATAATTATGGAATATAAATATGGAATGTGTTAATTAAAAAAATAGTATTTGGTACCGAATTCGTCTGCGTAGAAGTCAAAAATAGTTCTGATGGATTTTTTATAACTTATTTACGTCATGTTAAAATCTTTGAGTACTAATTAAATAAATAAATATCGCCATATTTCCCGTAATGGTAGGCTTAGGTACAAGTGCACCCATGATTAGCCGACGATATTAGGTTTAATTTTTTTTATAGTAAAGGTGTATATCTGCAAATGTTTTTAGACATCCTTGATGAAAATCGGTTGAGCCGTTTAAAAGTTGTGTGGGTGAAAGTGGGGAATGATAACCGAATGTCTGCAAATATAGTCGAGTGGGGTCTCAAATGACTACTGCTGATTCTCGTTCAATATTTTGTCTTTTTTAAATCACATTATAACATCTTTTTTATTTTGCTTTTTTGATATAACCACATTTAAAAACCTTTTGGCACTACAGCAAAGTACCTAATGATTCTCGATTTTTATTTATTTATTTAACACTTTATTGTACACATGAGATATTACAGCAAACAAGAAAAATAAAATATAACAAAGAGTACAAAAGGCGAGCTTATCTCTGTTAAGAGATGTTTTACAGCTAACCTAGGATAGAGAAAAAAACATAAATAAAAGAAAAATGGTAGTGCACAAACTAATCTTTAATAATTTAAGTTATTAAACAAAAGTTACCGATAGTAACAAGGATTAGAAAGGAAAATGATTCAGGAAACTGGGGAATATAGGAATTTTAAATGTCTTTTTAAGGCTGGTAAGGTTCATATTTACACACTAAATTTCAAAATAGAGCCCCCGCCACAATCAAGATACACGTGTTTTAGGGTTCTGTACCAAAAGTTTTGAAACGGGACAGTCATTCCATTTCATTTCATTTCAAAAAAGTCCGACTCGGACTTGACTGGTATTTTATTCAGTTAGCTGAGGATAGACAGAATTAAGAATACAATAATGTAACGAAAAGTACACACTTTTCGTGTATGCCTGAGAATCGGTCAACATCAATTCTCCGGGACAGCTAGTGTAAGCAACATAATCAGTTTTATTCAACATTTTACCAAGAAAATGCATTACACAAGTATTTTTTTATAAGTTAGAAAAAAATTAACGTTTTAGATTTTTTAAAGAACCTTCGATGACCGGAGGATGCCAGGTTCAGGTTTCTCGTCAATAGCAGTAAGTGTGAACAATGCTTTACCGACCATTCACGCTCTGACGTTCCATATGACGCTCCCTAAGGGTCTGCCATTTTGTTTGTCTAACTTTCGTATTTTTTGCGAAAACATTTATAAATATCAGGAAACTGCATAAGGCTACGGAAATAGTAAAACAGAATTTATGTATGCACTCACAATGTGCCCACGATATTATAGGTCTTATGATGTGACAGGTGGCAAGTCTTTTTTATGGTATAAAACAGCGAATAGGAACACTGGTCTTCTGATGGTAAAACAACGATGGCCTATAGACCCTCGGGGACACAACAATGCCATTATGGCGGCAGGAATAGGTAAGGCGATGGATCCCTACCCGGACGGGTTGCTGCACAGCACTCTACCACCAGTGGTTATGTTGGTAGTGACCCAGTTAACATATACTCGCCTCTTAGGAGCTGCCTGGTAGGAAAGCAGTTGGTCTATTCTATCCAGACCAACGCGGTCGCAAATCTAATATTAGACAAGGTTGTGTTGTCCAGATAAACTAAAAGACTTATAGAACAAGTTGAAAATCTCGGGAATTGAACCTACGATCTCGTGCGTTCAAATTGGCCACCGATTTATCATGGAAGCGATCAGAAGTAGATTATTTTTCATCGTCTCAGTCTTATTTCGTATTATACTAGATGATATCGGGGTCGGCCACCTAATCTAGGGGATTTGACTAGAACACCACTTTAGGCAAATGCCTAGTTTAGGCATATTTACACATTTTTATATCTATATAAAAATCTGTGTAAGTTATTGTTGTATGTTTAATAAAAAATAATTGAATTTAGAAAAAAAAATAAAAAAAATTTTTAGTTAATTACCACTCATTTATTTCAACTGCCATAACATCAGAGCTTGCCACTTTTCTGTTTTATTTTTGATGAATTTGCTTGTTGGCATCAAGATGTTCGTCTGTTTGTTTATGATCCAAACCTCGAAACAGTTTAATGTCCGCATTTTCAATCAAATTCCATAAAGGGAAGTTTTGTTTCTCTCTCTTTATTGTGCAACAATAAACATAAAGTAACCAAATATCGTATAAAATAAATACTAACATAATAAATGATACACGGCGGTCTTGTCGCAATGTCAGAGATTCTTTGCAAGCATTTTTCGCACTTTTCAAAAGCAACCTCAAATAGGAAATCTTTTTAGCTTTTTCTATTATTTGAAGAATCTGATAATGCATTGCGAAACGAAATAACAAAAAAATCAGCCGAGTTGAAAGGTTGAAAGTTGAAACTGAAAGGACTAGCCCACGAAGGTTTCCGTAATATTATCTATAACAATGACAGAAAATTAATGTTCAATCAGACATCAAAGTAAGAGTAAAGAATGAATATTAAAAAAAAAAAGTTTCTCTTTAGTTTGGATGACAATGCTCGATAAGGTACATGACATATTCTAAATCCAATATAGCGGACCAACCAAAATGGCGGAATTGTTCTTCTAAAATATGGGTATCAAACAAAGTTGAGAGCAACTCGAAAAATAATAAAAGCTTTTTCTAAAAAGCTTTTTTTGCGTTTTAACTTATATTAATATGAACTTACGTCACTACACAGTTAATATGGTAAAAACTTGTCACGAGATTTTAGTTATTCATAGTTTATTTAATACTTTTTTTTACAAATGTGAAATTATAGCTAATAATAATAAAACATAATAAAAGTACAAAAGGCGAGCTTATTTCTGACAATACAATAATCAGATAAATTTAATTAGTTCTCTAGTATTTTTACACAAGTAGGCACAAGCTTTTGTACCCGGGCGACCGAGCTTGGCTCAGAAGTTCTTTTTAGTTAATGCAATAAGATTTCGCCATCTTAAAAATTACGGTAAGTCTACGAAACCGAAGTCAATACTTTTTTACATCATCAATTTCATAAGACTTGAACCTATCTAGATTAATTTTATTACTCCCTAAAAACCCTTGGTATCAAATTTCAGCAAAATCGTTGGAGCTGTTTCCGTGAATACCGGTACGAATAAATAAATAAATAAATTTACAAGCATTGCTCGTTTAAAAGTATTAGATAAAAATGTAGTCACCTTAAAGATTGATTACAAAAAAATATTCTTTTTATTGAAATCAAATGAAAGCTTGATTTTTTTAAATATTTTTTTTTACGTTTTAGTTTTTGTTGAGTTAATTGGTTAGTGTTGTTTTAAATAAGTCGGTATTTATACTCATATTGTAGAAGCACATTAAAAATAACTATATAGTCCGCTAATTCGTGTGTGTTGTGATTTTATTTTCTGTGTTGTCCTGCGTAAACCCTGTCATTTGGTACTCGTATTGTAGAAGTTTCTTAAAATACACAGTCCACCGTCTTGGATGTTCCGCCATGTTGGATTTAGAGTGACATCAAAAAGCTTACCATGCATTGTGATCCAAGTTAAACTTGTTTGTAAAAAAATTCAGTTCAAGCGGTTAAAGATTTGCTTAAAAAAATTTATTCAAACATAAATAAAATTAAGCTATAGTTATTAATAAAAGTAAATACGAAATATTACTCTTAACTAATTTCAACACATTTTTTGCATGCATGAATTCAAATCAAACAATTTCTCGCGATACTCCTGGTTTAGATCATTAGTACCTACTTTTCGTATTTTGTGAAATATAATATTTATGTAATACTAGCGGCCCGCCTCGGCCTTGCTCGAGTTGAAAATAGCCTATATCATCTGGTGATAGTTCCCTAGATTTTAATATATATACATTCAAATTTCATACTGTAAAGGACAATATTAATCTATTTTAAATATACAATATTTTTAAAATACTTAATTGGATGAGGATTTATGCTGTATTGGTTAAAATCGCTTCGAAAATAAGCTATTATTTCCAGTAAATATAAAATATGGTTATTGTAGGTTATTCCTAAGAAATAGACATATGTCATCGAAGAAAAATATGCGCTTATTTACATTACATTAGAAATTTTCTAAGATTATGTCATAAAATTTCAAAAATTATCAGTGTTTTTTCTACTATTTTATGCATGTGTTATTACACAACCTAAAAACCTTTAAAATATAAACCTTTTTCTTGAATTACTCTATCTATTAAAAGAAACCGAATCGAAATCCGTTGCGTAGTTTTAAAGATTTAAGCTAACAGGAGGAAGCGACTTTGTTTTATAATGTTTAGTGATAGTTTAATCACCTCTGTGGTCGAGCTTAGTATCCAATTTTAACAAACGAGGTCCCGGGTTCGATGCCGGCTAGGGTAGCCAGTTGTAACGTTGCCCGGTATTGAATTTGTGCTCGATATGTCGATGGACTTGCCAACTGACACATAATGGTACCTAATATTGCCGGGTAATCGTGGTTGCATAATATATATGCCTACTCTTTCGTAGATATAAGGATAAACATATAAAAATATAGTTATAATATAAATAATAGATCATATTGTTAAAATAATAATAACCACTTAAGTTCTTGGTATCACAACACAATTGTTGATGTATTAAATTTTTTTGTAGTTTTTTTTTTTGAATAACAATAAAAATTATTTCTTATTCTTAACTTTTTGAGATATATTTAAATTGTTTGTAGTATGAGTTTGTTAAAACTACCTACTGTATCTCAGATTTTAAAATGTTTTGCAAAAGTAGCTTAGATGTTTGAAATAAAAGTTAAGATTTAATTGAAATACTATACGGATTAAGTTATTTTGTCACTAATAATAATAAAATCTATTAATGTTTTCTTTGACTTATTGTAATAAAACTAATTTCAATGCTTTAGTATTTTTTTTAATATTTATAAAAATAAAATCTTTTATAATATGTGACTCAGTTACTAATATTATATTGTATGTAATAATGTAATTATTAGACATAGTTATTTATTCTCTATCTATCAACGTATATCCTGTAATTTGGAAATATATGATTAACAAGAATTCTAAAAATGCGAAAAATGTGTTCTGCGGCCGGTTTTAAGTCCTAACCTATTTTTTTAATATCTTTCTAATATCAGTTTTATTGTATGTATAGATAAAGTAATATAATCTAATATTCACATATAAGAATAATGCCGAGATTTGTGATACAGGTATGTTACTTGCCTATGGTACAATATTTCATGAATAAAAATATTTGAATATGTAAAAATACAAACGCTTATTATTTTGTATCGTAGATCTATTCATTTTACTATTACCTGTTGTATACAAATGCAATTTAGGTATCATATTTATTATAAATTTATATTTTTTATAGTAAACTAGCTGTGACCGCGATTTTTTCCGCGTTTTTATTTAATTATTTTATTCTATAAATTTCTCAAAAAAATTCTAAAATAAAAGTAGCTTTAGCCGTTCCTTATTCAATTAGCTGTCTGCCAGTGAAAGTCCTGTCAAAATCTGTCCAGCCGTTTCAGAGATTAGCAGGTACAAACAGACAGACGGACAGACAAAAATCTAAAAAATAATGTTTTGGTATACCTATGTACACATACATACTATGCATTTAGTAAAAAGCGGTTATTTTAATATTACATACAGACACTCCAATTTTATTAATTTGTATAGATTAATATTTATTTTTAACTCTTTCGTTATTCATTTCATTAGAGAATTAGGTATATATATATGCTATATATATAGTAAGTTTAGTTAGTGCACAGAAATTACTACCATCTTTAAAATATTAAAGTCATATTTTTCTTACAATTATTTTTGTGCAGACAATAATATTTTATTGAACCTATTGTCGTTGTATTACTTTAATTACATCTTTTTATAATGTATCTTAACGCTAAGTCTCTAGCGTGGTAGGCAGAGAGTATCGAGTGCCAAAAATCACTATTCCAACATAGCTTGATCTCTTGAAACAAACACACCGGTTTCGGAAACTTGATACCACTGTCGGATATTTTTCAAATTTTAATATGTTATTAAACTACTGAGCATTTGGCTCAGGGATATGACAACTCCATCACCCACCAGTAGAGTACATAATATAATATGAGTATATGAGGATTTAACCGGTACAGTTACACAAGGCGGTAGTCTCACTAGAGATTAGTGTCACAGCCTACTTTTTGCTTTTTTGCTACCAAAAGGGGCACAATATACTTTATTTTTATTACTTTTTTGCTACCAAAAGGGGCACAATATACTTTATTTTTATTACTTTTTCTTTCTCTGCGTTTATATATAATATCTTTCAGATTATTCTGAGTAAGCATTACATTGTCCAGGATCGAAATGTGCCGAAGTGGTGATAGGCTTGCCACCTATTACATTATGGGCCCTAGGACCTTGGCTAATCGTGGGTGTTCTAGTATATCTACTGGACTTACGAGTCGTGGATTTACTAGCACACCTCTGCCTACCCATTGGAGATAATAGGTGGAAGGTAATTTTTTTATTATATAATATTTAATTCTTACCATCAGGAGGTTCGTTAGAAATTTAGTTTGCTTGTTTCTTAAACTAATAGTATGTAATGTTCCATGCTGATTAGATATTAGGAGTACCTACATGCTTGCTATTTTAATTATTCACATTAAACAAAAATAAAATAATTATTTTGCAGTTGCATACCATTTGTATAATTACAACACAAGCATATAATTTGCTTACTTTAGGGTTTAGATAAATTTGTGTATTTTGTCCAGGGGTATTAATTATTATTTATTATTATACTTATTACCTATTTCCGCCACCATAAGACCATCCACTCCTAAAGCATCTATATTGTCTATAGGTCACGGTTGTCTCTTACCATCAGGAAACTTGTCTTATCCTATAAAAAATAAACAGTGAACGATTCTGATATTTATTGTTTGCTATTTTAATTAAACAATATTAAATTAAAAATATATATTTTTAAAACTCGCATATAAAATAACAACAACATAAAAACTGTAGTATAGTGCGACTCGATCAAGCAAGACACACAATTTACTCTAAGCGTATGTTTCGCTTCGCAACCGAAGCATCTTCAGGTGAACTAGACTGCATTTCACTATTATAGTTGCTTGATAGAGTCGCACTATACAGTAGTTTTTGGCAGAAGTTTGCAAAATTATAATTATATTTTTGTTGAAGTATGTATTTCCGAAATATAGCGCTTGATTTTATCAATTAACCAACATTATATATAAGGAAATAATTTTTCTTTATTGTAATCAAAACACGTAAACCAATGGTAATAGATATTGGTGATTAGTGAGATTATCTACTCTTTTATTATTCTATAATAACTTAAAATATAAATACTCTTTTATTAGATAATATGCAGGCATTTGACCACCACCTCACCTGACTCTACAGCTAGAAATATCATTTTTAAGTTTGACTTTTAGAGTCAATTTAAATTTTTGTAGAGTCAATTCGCGATCCCTTTCCTTTAACCTATTATATTTATTAACAATATGTTAATTCTAATAACATTGAGGCTAATTTTATAGAAATTGTATAATTTATTTAACATTTCATAAGTAATATTAAAAAGGTAAACACAAACAATAAAATAGTACTAAAAGCGAGCTTATCTTTAAGTAAAGATATCTTATACCGAGAAACACAAATAAAAAAAGGAAAAAGAAGAGTCTAATGGGAGAGGTAAATAACTTCGATATGGAGTTGAAGTTGTAGCTGACATCATGTTTAGTGAATAGTTTATAATCCCACTCAGTCACCTGTGACTCTACTTTCCAATAAACACCGAAGACAACTTTTTGTTCGACGCAGCCATTATAGCAAAGCATAATAATCAGTGAACCAGTTGAAAATGTTTTTTATTATTTTTCTAAAGCAAACATGTAATAGGACACCATATTTGAATGTTGTGACGAAACAGCCTCAGCAGTTGTAAAAGCATTTTGAAGCAGCCGGATGATTACAGGCCAAAAACACATAGGCTTTATCCGCCAACATGGCAGCCAGGCAATCGTTGATAATGGGACATTATACACTCGTGAGAAAACCACAGACGTAAATTAATACCCCCACCCCCCCTTTAGGCCATCGAGACTAACTAAATAAGGCGTGCTACACACTAGCCGGGGAATTACGCGTGTATCCACCTGCCGGCGGTAATGTGCGCTTGTCTGCACCAAACTTAACCCCCTCCTCGAGCCGTGGTCGCTTTATTCTATTCTTACAATTAATCAAAATTAAATCAAACCGACATTTAACATGGCATTATGAAATCTATCACTCTATTATAGAGTTTTGATTGGATCGACCAAAAGTTGAGTAGGCGTGTCTTTCGTGAAGAAATCTGGCCAATAGAGTGCGGTAACAAAATATCCGTATTGGCTATTAGTAGGCCCCGCCCGCCCGGACGAGGGGGCCAGCGCTACGGTTCCGTAACGGCGTAGAGTCGCAGCGGGTGGTGGACGTTACGACGTTCTCGACGTTGGAATGTCTTTAGCGTCTCAGTTCCGAAACGTCATGTGGGGTACTGCACGGGTGGTGAATTAGGATTTTTTGATATCGAACATTCGCTGTCGGTGTTCCATGGGGGGTTTTCTCGTTTTTACAAAGAGACGGGCGGCGCCGCGGACAGAAGCGCTCCGGACGTCGTGAAGAGCGCTCGTGCTGTTCGCGAATATCGTGAAAATATCGCGAAATTTTATAAAAATATTAGACTATAGGAAGTGATTTGAACTATGTGCTAAAAAACTGTTGTGAATAAAATGTATGTTTTAAAAGGACTTATTATCAAATAATGTTATAAAAGTATCAAAATGCAAGCTATGAGCGCAAACCCTAGTGCGCCGCGAGCGCCCCAACGGTCACCTTTCGCCATACAGGAGCTGCTGGGCTTGTCGGACTCTAGGGATACTAGAGATAGATACTTCGAAAACAGGGATGGAGATAGAGTCCTCAACTTGTCCGAGTCTAGAGAGCCGCGGACAGCCTACACTCCTCAGTTCCCATTGCCAGCATCTATGGCCAGTCGAGTTGCTTATGCTGCAGCTTTTAACGCCCAAGCAGCAGTGGCAGCAGCCTTTTTACCTGGACCTCCTCTTCTACATCCACCACCTGGTGAGTGCATTTCAAGTCTTCCCCCTCTTAGGTATTAACTAAGTGTATTAAGGCAAGTGTTTATAAATAATAATAATAATCAATCGTTTGCTAGAATATTTGCACGTAATGTGGCAGAAGGTAAAATTAAATACTTTTCGTAACAACTTTTTAACACACGTTTTCCGTAAATATATAATTTTCATTTTATTTAATTTCAATTTGACTGAAAGTCATTTTGATAGAACACATAGGCGAATACTTTGACGAGTTTTATTGTATTTTCTGTTGTGATTTTGAAGCGACTAAGTTAAAATATTCTAAGATATAAGGCAAAATCACGATAAAAATATTATTAAGATATTCGTAAGATGTTATGTTAATACAGTATAATGTGTTTATATGCATTAAAACATTATTCTGTCTTCCCATATATTTGGCCACAAGGTAGAGTAATTTAAAATTAAAGTGTTATTATTTGAAATATAAAAAAAAACTTATATAAGAAAACATTTTTTGTGGAACATCTTACATGTTTGTGTAAAAATTTATTAAAATACTTAACTTTTTATTAAACTTTATTTTGAAATCAATTTTATTTTTATTGCTTTTAAATAAATATATCGATGTTCATTAAAAATTATATCGATGGCCTCAAGCAAAGGTATTAATTTATAATTTGATTTTAAATAAAAAAAGATAGAGAGTAAAAATTTTTGTTTATGTTCCTATATTATGTCCGGGAGTGTAAAATACATTATAAAAAATATAAATCTAAAACCGTAAATCCAACTTTTTTAAGAAATGAATGTTTTTATTGTTTTTAAATATAGATAAAATAACAACTGTTGCCCATAATAGTTAGTTCTCAGTACTACATTTGATTACTGGCTGATTTGTAGGTATCGACATTTATATTCAAAAAAGTAATTCACGAGGTTAATGTTTTCTAGTGGCAAATGTATTTACTAGACAACCAAACTTGTTGTAACTAAATATGTACATTCATTAAATTAGCAAAACTGTAAACTAAATAAATTTTATATATTACCTTATTATATAATGTAATTTATTTGTTATTCATAAGTATAAAATAAGTTTATATATTTTGATTAACATAAAATCGACTTAATTAATCATTCTGTGCGCCCCTTCATGTTCTATCTCTGATTGAGTTAGGTTCATTTATATGCTATGTAACATTAAACCTACCTTTGTGCATTTTTTCGGGCATACATTTTTAAAATAATTAAATAAATAAATAAACCACTAAATTAGTCATTTTGTAACAACAACAATTTAATAAAAGCATGCCGCAAATATTTTTTTCATGTCATTTAAGTTTAGGTATACCATATTAAAATACAATTAATTATTCATTGTCGGCGCTTGGTGAAATTTTAAAATATTCATATTTTAAATGAGAAACACATGGTAATTTTTCACATATTAGTTATAAATGAAAATAACTTTTAAATTAGGCACCGCCTTTAACAACATCAAAACTGAAGATATCTTAAGAAAATAATTTTCAATTATTAATAATATTTGAAAAAAGAAACGTGTTTTTATCATTTTAAATATGAATATACTATACTGGTCTAAAAAAATGACATTACAAAAGTACCTGATCTAAAACCTTTTTTATTTTGCCCCAGCATCAACTAACATGAAACATTATATATGAATCAGATTGCTACACTTAAAGTAAATAATGTATAAATAAATATACATTTAAAAAGTACGAATTAAAGTCTTTACCTTAAAGAAATTCAACTTATCCTAAATCACACTATGGATTCTGATGCGATTGTCACTATTAGATAGGCAATTTATAGATATTTCACTTGTAAGAACCCTCCGTAAGAAAGAGGAGAAGAGAAAAAGGTTCTACATCTAAAAAAAAAGTCTAGTAATTGTATTTTTTAATTAGCATTTTCTACCTTCATACACATAATTGAATTACATATTTTTAGAGTTCCATTACAAAGGTTAAAATCGGAACCCTATTACTAAGACTCCGCTATCCGTCTGTCTGTCACTAGGCTGTATCTCATGAATGATTATTAAAACAGTTGAAATTTTCACAGACGTTGTATTTCTGTTGCTAGACTCTATAACAGCAAATATTTAAAACAGATTTGCTTTTTTATAGGTAATTTTCCATTTTTATAGGTAATGGCACGGAACCCATAGTTTCTGAGTCCGACTCGTACTTGACGGATTTTTTTATATAAGTGATAGCTCAGTATAATGATCCTCAACTAATGGATAGTGAACAAGAGGTCACAGGTGGAAAATCTTTCTTTAATAACGCTTAAACTTTAACATGGATTTTGTAAAACCAGCTTTTATATGTAACTTTAACGTTAGTTACGTACCTATCTACTTCTCTTGCGCGGTACCGCGACTTCTCCTTAATTATTAATATTATTGTAGAAATATAATATTGTAATTCGTTTTACAACAGGAGATGGCTACCTAAAATTTGTAGATCCTGCCGCAGGCGGAAGCTAGCTCTTTTTTTGTTGTGTGTATGTTGTGTTAACTATGACGTCACCGCGCTCAGATCTCAACTTATCGCGCACAGGTAGTATGTATTAATTATCAGTAGGTACGCAGTAAATCTAGGAGAAAATACTTAATGGAATTAATTTCACCTTTGAAATGTTTTTTAGATTATTCTTGGTAAGCATAACATTGGATTGTTATGTGGCCGAAGTGGCGATAGACTTGCCACCTATCACATCAAGGCCCTAGTACCTTGGCCAATCGTAGGTGTTCTTGTACATATCTACTGAACTTACGAGTTGTAGATATACTTGCACATCTCTGCCTACTTCTTCGAAGATAATAGGCGTGAAGGTACTTATTGTAAATATTTTTGTGTAATAATTAATGTAAGTAAATAAATTATAACGGCTAAGAAATATCAGGTAAGTTTATAATAAGTTTTAAACATTACATTCTAACATATTTTAAACTTGATATGCCCGTGACTTCGTCCGCGTTCTTATTTAATTATTGTATTTTCTACGTTTCTTAAATAAATCTTAGTCGTTCCTAATTACATTAGATGTCTGCAGTGAAAGTCCCGTCAAAATCAGTACAGTCGTTTTAGAGACTAGTGGTTATTAACAGATAAAAATTTTAAAAAATACTATTTTGTTATATCTTGCAACCATACATATGCATAATTTATATATTTATATATTATTTATTTATTTTTTATACATAGTTAGTAAAAAGCGGTTATTTTAATATAACATAGATACAGTCCAATTTTATTTTAAACAAATACATTGTAACGGTTTAGAAGCGCGATGTTCGCCGGGAAAGCTAGTTTATAAATTTTAAACTTTGCATTTCAACGGTTGTGTTTTCATACGTATTGGACGGAGTCGCGTTTGATTATGAAGTGTTTTATCTCAGAATGTCCTGATGTTCCACAATCACCGGGGTTTTGTGTCTGGTTTAATTAGGGTTTTGTTCCTTATTTTATAATTAGCGTGTTTGTCGGAGAGACAATGAGGTGCTTTGTGCCAGCCGCAGCCGACGGATCAGGTTACTACGCACCGCATCATAAGGCCTGGCCTGATAAAAAAAGTAAATATTCACGCCAAAGTCCCCGGAAGGGTAGGTAGAGGTATATAAGACCACAATTAGCAGACGATATTAGGTTCCGTCGCCACATCGGACATAAATCCCGGGTTTCCTCACGATTACGTACCACGTAAAGGCACTCAGAAAATGTTTTTGAGTTAAATAACTCATTGATACATATGCTACTGAGGCTAAATGTTTATAATACCAGGCTTAGCCCTAAAGGTTATGTTAGAGGGTTCCTTATAAAATAATGAACTTGCTCCGAAAATAAGAAAAAGCCCGCTGAGTTTTTTCGTCGGATCTCCTCAGTGAGTGTCCGCGTTCCGATTCGGTGATAAATTATAAAATTATAAAGACGCATTACAAGAACCGCTTTAAACAAAATATTTTCTATTCTATAAGGTATATTCCTGTATTCACCTGCTACTTTGCCTAAAATGCACAGTGCAAAAGAAAACGTTCTATTGTAAAAAAAATGACTTTCCATAAAATTGGAGGACGAACAAACAGATCTCCCCATGATATATACGTAGGTATTCTACACAATCGCGGTAATTGACGTAATTTATGAAAACCACCTGTACTTTTCTACAATTTATGTTATAATTTTAGTTAACCGGTGTTGTTGTTTAAGCATCGTCAAGCCATTTTCATCTTGCAATTTTAAGATAACCAATGTTATTATTAGATTTGTTATTGTAATAATAATAATACTGATGTTACTTAAATTCTAAGACAAATACAAGAAATCATGGAAAAATACAAGTGATTTTTATAATTTATATCTACAATAGAAAAATATTTTTAATCTGCGTCTGGGACGAAATAATAAGTAAAAATGCAAAAACAAGCAAATTGTGTAAGAATTATATGAAAATATAACATTTTATTCATGATACCAATGCTTGCTCCCGTCGGAACTTGAACCGGAGACTTGCGTACATGACTCTCGTTATTAATAAGAATATTTTTATTACTTTTAAAATAAAGCCCGAAATGGATACTATATTGTATTTTTTTATTGGTTCAAGTAAAGGCAATATTTGTAAAATGAGAGTTTAATACCACATGTGACGATATCATCTATGAATCTGTAATACATAGAATTGAAATGTCTGGTTATATATTAAAGATAACCGCTTTTTCCTGAATGCATATTTTTTCATTTATTTCTATTTTTTATTTGTTTATGCTTGTCTCTCGTAGCTACATATATCTGGTAGGTATATAAAAGGTTCATATACCAAAACAACGTTTCAGGGAATTTTTGTCCGTCTTTCTCTTACGACTAATATCTGGAACGGCTGGATCGATTTTGACGAGACTTTCACTGCTAAATTGCAGATGTAATATGGGGCAAATTAGACTTCTTTTATTAGAATAAACTCAAACGTGGAATAAGTCGCGGGCACTGCTAGTTTATTTTGTTCAGGTTTAGCAATTTTAATCAAGGGTATAGGCAAAAGGGGATAACAGGATTGCTTATATTAATTTTAGCTATTTTTCTGTGCTCAAGAGAAATTCTGTTGTGTAACAGACAGAGAATTATACACCAGCACCGACGAAGTGCTTTGAAGATTACAGAGATATACAAGATCGATATTTTCATATAAACTATGTGTATTTTCCACCCTCGGTACTTGGTGAAACTTCATTTGCAATTATAAATAAAACAGTTCGAGTATATTCCTACATGAATAATATTATAAAACGAAGTTACAAGTTATGCAATAAAAGTTAAAAAAAGTGGCGGAATTATTACCTGTCACATTCTGGGACTAATATCGTCGGCTAATCGTGGGTGTATATGGAAAATAAATTGGATTAGGTTTCCGAGATGTTTAATCCTAAATATAATATTTTCTGTATATTATATATGTTCGAGCGTCAGTGAAGAAACATTAGGACTATTTTGTTTGACTAAAAATTTAAACAATGTATATTTCATCAAAACACGTAATATTTACCCAGAGCCATTTGCCACCTGTCAGATCATGTGACCTAAAATCGTCGTCTAATCGTGGGTGCATATGTACTGCCTAACCTTTCGGGTATTTCGCTCACTGATTTAATATAGTCGGAGACTCAATACTAATGTTAATTATTAGGGCTTGTTTGCTTTTTTTCAATTTGTTGTTATCATAATGCCTCTAAGGAGATTTATCATAAAAATCTAATATTATCATTAGAAAGATACTGACTTGATTAAAAACTCCAATTCCAAAAATATAATTAATAAAAAATACACAAGATATAAAATTAAATCACCACAATAAGGCAGTGTCAAGTTGAAAGCTTGTATTATAATAATGTTTTTAATCTGAAAAAAACTTTTTTTTTAAGTTAGGTCTATAATATTGTTCTGAGGGTGCGATGTGTATGATGTATATTGTGTTTATGAGAAAAAAAACATAAAAAAATATCTTTACGCCCACATTTCCGAGCAGGTAGGTGGAAATATATGCACCCACGATTCGCCGGCGATATTTAGGTTCATTTGACTTACAAAAATACAGGCAGAATTATAATTTTTTTATCTGAACACAATCATAACAAGTTGCCCTACCTGGGAATAAACTCGGGACCTCGTGCGTCAGTCAGACACCAACTGCGCTCGACCACAGAGGTGATTACTATTATTATAAATTAGCTGGCAGATTTGGCAGCAGACATTTTGTTTTGTAAGAGAACGAGCCGGCTGCGCGGGCGCACTGTACTGGGGCCGCCATTGTCTACCGTCCATTGATTAGGTACCCATGGTGATATTATTATTGCATGCGAATACTCCCATTACACATCGCACATTCAGAAAGATACTGACTTAACTCAAAATACTTTAAAATCGGGTTATAGCGGCAATATTTTTTTATTTTGTTACCATAGACAAAAAAAGAACATAATAGAAAAAAAAATCACATAGACCTTACAAACGGTTCTTGGGGCGTGTTTATATAATTCTAAAATTTGCCACCGGATGAAAGTCAATTATGTGCTCTGGGTCCATAATAAATACGAAATTAAATAAAGCAGTTTCGAGTTGAAAGCTTGTGATGAAAAAAT
>DVZL01001984.1:0-16288 GCA_018236625.1 Lasaia peninsularis
GCTCGCCTCTTACGAGCTGCCTGGGTGGAAGGCAGTTGGCCTATTCTACAACGGAACCCGGACCAACACGGGGTAATGTCGGAAAAATGTTTTTATGATATTAAGGCATTGTTTATGCATAAAATTTAATTAAGTAATCTAATAATATTTATTTTTGTTTGTCAAATGTTTAAATGGTATTTAATATTGTCTTCATTTATTTTTATTTAAAAGTGGTTAAATAGGTAGAACAAAAATTTTATTTTGACATCATTATGTACCCTATTTAATACAAATAAATATAAATTTAATTTAACTTTCAAAGGCCAGACATTTTTCCGACTTATAAGACTTATTGCGTAAAAACATACACTCTTTTTACTTTTTAAAAAGCTTATGTTCTTCCTCAAGATTCACTCTATCTCTGTACTAAATTTCACATTCAGTGGTTTAGGTGTGAAAGCGTGACAGAGCTACTTTCTCAATACTAGGGATTTAGTAATTAAAATAATAAGCTGGTCAAGCATGAGTCTGTCTCGGGTATGTTGGGTACTATTTCATTTTATTACTCTATCACGTTTACGACCGCATCTGTGCTTACAAAGAGACGTCAAGAAGCAAACTTATATTCATTCGATGGCACCAATTTTCTTATCCGAAAGTCAGGACTTCCATTCCAAAGCAAAAAAGTTATGTTTCATTAAAACCAAATTAGTAGTAGCAGTAAAGTATTTCTGGTAGTAGTGCTACAAGCAAAGCTGCGAAGATGCATCATTAAAATACAATATTTATTTGTATAATTTTATTTAATATATGTACAAAATGCCCCTCGATTACAACATAAAAACGTTAATATTGTAGATTAAAAATTTGGAGCGTACGAATAAACATTTCAGCAACAGCTTTATAAAAACATCTACGTTTTTAATAAAATAATATTATTACTTAAATTGACATGTTTTTTAATATTATATGAGTACTTACCGTTTTATGACATACTATCACATATTTTTCTTCTAATTATATTTTAATTACATACACTATTATGATACTGAACATTAAAATTAACTTCTTAAAATTAAAATTTATTTTTAAGATATAGGTTCACAAAGTATAATAAAAATAATATTTAGATGGTGCTTAATATATAATCGGTAAATATATTCTATTCTAGCGCCATCTGTTGTTATCATTAAAAATAAAACACAAAATAAATCTCAACATGCCATGAGTTGTCTTTAAATATTATCTTAACTAAAATAATTATTTAAAACTATTTATTGCATCTAATGTATGGCATACTAATTTCAATTAAATTAAAAACTAAATACCATGCTTTTTGTTATACTTAACATGTAGATATTACAAATATTTTAGAAACGTATGAGCTATTTGTAAGTACATAAATTGAGTTTTGTCTTTAAACGAGTGCTTGGGGCATTCACAAATTAATTTAAATAGATGGCATTGATAGTTACAAAACATCCGGTGGATATTTTCAAAAATCCCCAATTATTTTAACAAATCTCAAGCAACATTTTTTAAATAACAAAAAATAAAAAAAGTTCTTAGTAAGAGTTAAAAGTCTAAGCTATTTTTTAAATTTGTAAAATTAATTTATTAATATGTATATATTTAAAACTTGATGTGTGTTAATATAGAAGATTTTTAAAACTTTTTATAATTTAATTTGAAAATTAACAACGCCATCTATTGAAATGTTTCCTTACTAATAAACAATTTACGAGAAACTTGCAAAGTTTGTTTCTTTACTAATTATTTGTATAACTATATTTTGAGCACTTTAAAATATAAATTATAAATTAAGTAAACGTAAAATATTTTAATTTTACCGAATAATGTAACGCTGGTATTTAAAAAATTAATTTAATATTTTTTAAAAAAGCTATGTACAAATATTTTATGATAATTTCATTGTAATTCTTAATAGTAATTTGTTTAGAACTTATGAACTAGATTTCTAACTATGAATTTGATTTTTCATTTTGTTTAGATTACCATAAATAACAAGACTGTATGCAGTCAGCACCATTTTGTAACTTGAGTTTGAAGCACCTATTTGATACAATAAAATGTACTCATTTTACAACAAAAAGTTAACCAGTCCTCCAGATATGGGAGAACATGGTTTCATATTTTTATTAAAAACTTTCAGCAATAAGATAGGCAAGGGTTAATAAATATCAATATTGTGATACACATCTCAATATTTATAAAACAACGCTTTATCTATCATACACTATCATATGTTCATAAATTGTTGTTGATGATGTTGCAGTCAGCAATGACCCTCACTTTCAGTACTCGGCGTTCAATGTTTCGTAATGATTTTTGTAGATAACCAATAAATTTAGTTAGCTTTCTGTAAATATTTTACTTTCACGGATGAGTTCGATTATTTATTGATATATCATATTAATTAACTATGTAACCCTGGCCATATTAATGGAGAACTTTGAACAATGTCGCGCGACAACAGATTTAAAAAAAATCACAACACCGTTACTAAACGGGTTCAACAATTGTTAAAAATTAAATCGCTTTCAGTACTCGGAGCTGATAAAATATCTCTTATTTGTCAGTACACATTGGATTAATGTATTGGGTTTTAATATTCTTTACCTACCCAACTATTTTCAAAGTTTCTCAAAGTAAACGGAACGAAATTTCTCAAAGTTGTTCTACACCTTGGTCCAATGTATCCGGTGGTCATTACACAAAGTTCGTCATGTACGTCTACGAGACAATTTATTTGTTTTATATTATTTCCATGTTCATTTTCAAGAGCAAGCGTCGCACTTTACGAGGCCGACTTCATCGCAGTTCATGCATTTCAATGCGACGAACTCAGCGGTGAAATGGTTTCTGTGGAGACTCTTCTTTGATCCGTTGCAGATCCGGCACGGTAGGAGACGGAACCCGCCGCACACGTTACAGGTCGTACATGCGTCTGGACTCTGGAAATTACGTTTGGAAAGATCAAATAAGTTATCTGTGGCATGAGATATGACGATCCCATCGTCCACTAGTGGAATATTTTGTTCTGTATATTAACGATGCTAGAATATTCTGTATATTTATGTTGCTGGAATATTCATTGATTATTGAATCTTTATTATACCATCAATATCTTTGGTTTCTATATGTAATTAATACACGTATAGAAACCAAATATATTATGGTACTTTACCATCTGGTTAGAATGTTAAGACTTATTTCAAAATAAGTTTGATATGATAATGGCAAGCATGAAAGCCACGACAAAGTGTACACAAATAAGTATAAGTTTAAAAAAAGAATTTTAGCCGATTTATAAATATGACTTATTAAATATTATTTTACAGAATTTCAGAACAAAAAAACTCTTGACTTAGAAGCTATTCTGCACAGGCGGCAAGTATCAGCGCCATTTCGTAAAAAGCCTAATCAAATTGGTGTTAAAGTATAAACACAGACTAATGTAGTAATTGACGAAGACAAATATTACTTAAGCCAAACCTTTTAGTGGAGAACTCTTAACGATGAAACGAATGACGGAAATTAAAGATACGTTGTGCAACTGCATCGTTGGTTAAAGATTTAGTTTTGTCAACCGAATGTCTGGGATTAAGCATTTTCTTTACTTCGTCCTAGACTGATCCCGTTTCTATGTCACATGACATCGACCTACAAGCTACCTCGTCTAGGGGATTTGAATAGGGCGTCACTAATTACCAGACCAACAAGACTCTGTATAAGTGGGTTAAAGTTTAAATACGTTGTAATAAATATACAATAAGCCATACATTAGCTTTTCCAAAAAAGTAGAGTTGTAATTTATGTCACGAAGAAAATAGCGTTTATATAATAAATATAGATGTCTGTGTGGCTGGGTGTATATGAAATATATTTCTATACCTATACAATATACCTACATATTATCTGACATTTTGTTTATTTTTCCTGTTTTGATTTCGCATAGTATTACTAAGTAGTTTTCTATTGAGCAACCCATAAAAGCTGAGTTTGTAACTAGCAACGTAACGTTGAAGAGTTATCTTGCTTATCCGATGCAAGTCTGGAAGTTTCGATGAGCTAATAAATGATAAAATGTTATAGCGATTCAAAAACTGCTTAAGCTAAAAACGATTTTCAAATTAAGAAGTTGCTTTTTAAGCTTATGGTTGTATTAAGTAATGAGTATCAAGATGAACTAACCAAGTTTTATGATTACAATGAACTTAACATAAGTTTTTTGCTATAACTTGATTTGCACTTACAATTTAATTACGGTTTCTCAAAAAACCTATCAAATCGTAATTACGTAACTGTTAATTCAAAACGTTGGTTTTCGCAATAACGTTTATTCCTTAGCGGTGTCGTTGCGGTTTAAAAAGAAACGTCCATCTCTAGTTAGCCCAACCTTAAGCTAACATGGGACTATCGTGATAGATTGATCGAGTTTTACGCCTCGGATAACGACCAATAAAACCTTTGTTGCTAAGCGATTAAAGTAGTACGTTGGCTTTCGACGTGGGCGTGAAAAAACAGACGACACTGCCAATATATAAACTAAGGGCAATATTCGCAACACTCGTCTAAAGCTTTCGAATTTTAAGTGTTTTACACATTACGTACAGGTTTTGCCTTTAAATAAAATATCAAAAAAATATCGTCACGCCCATATTCAGAAAGGGAAGCAGTGCACCCACGATTAGCCAATCACGTTAGGTCCAATAATGTGACAGGTGGCAAGTTCGTCGCCATATCGGGCATATTCTGGGTTTTCTCACGATGTTTTCTTTCACTGTAAGAGCACTCAAAAATATTTTTCAGGTAGAAAAACTCATTGGTTACATATAATAGTTCGAATTGTCTACCGAAATGTAAGTCCGAAGTGCGTATGTATTAAGCCATTAAAGCTTATTTCTTTTAATCGACTTACAAAATAGAGGTTCTTATTTCGGCTGTATGCTTTATATAATAGTTATTAATTACGCGCTTCAGACCTCCATTCCGGTAGTTCAGACTCGTACTCCACCATGACTAATGAGTTTTTCTAACTTATGTATGATTTCTATGTGCTCTTACGGTGAAGGAAAACATCGTGGGAAAACCCGGATTCATTGAATTCGATTTAATCTAGGTTTAGGCATAGATTCCCTTCTGGGTTGCAGAGATCAGATAGCAGTCACTTTGCGTAAAAACTGGTGTCCTAGTCAAATCCCTTAGATTAGGTAGCCGACCCCGATAACATCTGGTATAATACGGGATAAGTTAGACTTTTTCTTCTACTTCATCCTTAGGGAAGAAGAAATAGTTATTGATTAGACTCAATAATACTTTGGTAAACTTACGCAACAGTAACATACATAAATTTGTCGAGTTGGCGCACTGTTACTATCTGTTATATGCATCATATACCTATTTTACCACGAATAAAGCGCCTGATTTTTTGCCTCTCAATCTCGTAAAAATGTAGAGAAGGATACGCTATCCATATTACTGAACAATTGAGTTGAATCATATAATGAAGAACCTTTGGACAGTTTTGGAAGTTCGCCAGAGTTTGAATTGGATCACGACTTGACTGTCTTGCTCAAAAATGTGACCATATTATCATAATTAAAGTAGTGTTCTGTTTGAAATGTGACCATAGCATCATATTTGATTTAACGTATTAAATCATCATTTTATCATGTTAAAGTTAATGAACTTTTATGAATGTGTTCATATTGTCCTATTAGAAAGGGCACTTTAAATAATATAATCATATTAAAGTAGTGTTTTCTTGTTAACGTGATCGTATTATCATGTTTGAATTAGGTAGTGAATTTTTAAAAATATGATCATATTGTCCTGTAATAGTGTAATTTTAAAAATATGATCATATAATCATGCTAAAGTAGTGTTTTCTTTAAAATGTGACTAGAATTTCATGTTTGATTTAGTGAACTTTTGGGGATGTTATCATATTGTCCTGTAAAAGTAGTGCACTTTAAAATATATATAAGTAGTATTTTGTTTAAAATGTGACTTGTTTAAATAATTCAATGATTATGCAAAATTTTAATATAGATTTAAAATGTAAATTTGAATTGTTAACCTAAATTAACTTGCACGCTAAATAAAAAATAAATTAAAGTTACTGAGTATTAATTCTACATCACAATTCTCTCGTCTTAATTAATAAAATGTCAATATATTAATTATAATATTACGATATCCCGAGACATCTTCATGATCGAATGATTACCATAATCGCCCATCCCTACCGTAAATTATTGTTAATCATAAATACACCGTAAATAATTGTTTATCATCTTAAGTCGTATAATAAATAAGTTTTTACTAAATGAATAGACAAAATTTTGTGAGTGAGTGTGTACACTTTGATCTGAATACTATTAAATTTATTTAGATTATTGTAATATTATTAAAAAACCAGAAATCACCTTGTAAGGCTTGAGCATTTTTCTCAACTCCCCACACTCGTTCAGCTTTTCTACAGTTTCGGCATCCTGAAAATAAATACAAAATAACTTTTAGATAATATTACGGGTACCTACACAGTTTTTCTTATATTATAAAAGTACCTGAGTTACTACAGCTCGACGTTTTTTTTAATTATATTTACTTAAAACTATGAAAATTACTTGCTAATGAAATATGAATAATAATCAGTAACCAAGCAACCAATGTTATTTTTCAATCATTAATCTTAGCAACCAAACTCTAGTAAACCTATCTTTAACTGTAGATAGGTTATTGAAATCGGCCGTAAAACGACATTTCTGAAAACCAAACCTAGTTAGATCGATTTATCGCCCCCGAAACCTCCCATATACAAAATTGCAAGAAAATCGTTTGAGCTGTTTCCGAAATCGTTGTTATATACATATATATACAAGAATTGCTTGTTTAAAGGTATTAGTATTAGTAAAATTAGGAAGCTAACGAGTAAACAAGGAATCCTTGTAGGTGGGTAAGAATTATACGCTACCTATGTGCTAATATATTATATGCGTGTAGACTTATACAGATATGACTATTGCTTGTGACTTATTATGACTTTTGCCTAGGCAAAAATGATTGACTGATGTATCATCACAAAAGCCATTAGGATATAAACTTATCATTTAGCTTACGTATTCCTTTTATAATGTAGGCATCCAATAGTGTATCCATAAATTAAGTCTGGACGGGCGGCGTGAAATATATAAATTTTCTATGAACTAAATAACTATTGGGTCTAAATAACACGGGCAAAGCCGCGGGCAACCGCTAACTTTTGAGTTGCGTTAACAACTGTTTCAAAATATTTTTTATAGATTTCTCTGTTGTTATTATTACAGTTATATTACTTTAAGAATCATTATTTATGTTTTGAGTTACAAATATTTTACAATTATTTAAAAATATTATTTTTTATAGATTTCTCTGTTGCTATTATTATAGTTATATTACTTTAAGAATCATTATTTGTTTTTTGAGTTACAAATATTTTACAATTATTTAAAAATATTATTTTTTATAGATTTCTCTGTTGTTATTATTACAGTTATATTACTTTAAGAATCATTATTTATTTTTTGAGTTACAAATATTTTACAATTATTTAAAAATATTATTTTTTATAGATTTCTCTCTTTATTTTCAGTTATATTCCTTACATCAATTAAAGTACATCTTTCAGTATACACAGAAAATAAATATCTACTTTTGAACATTTTTTACCGGTTGTAATTGAGTTTTAGATTGTCTCCACTGAAGCCTTAATACGTCGTAGCATCAAGCGAAAAAAAACGCTAAAGTGTGAATCTGGGTCTTTCACAAAGAATACTGTATAAAAATTATGTTATAAAATGGGAGTCTCCAGTAAACATTTATTTTATTTTAATAACTAAATATTCTGTGAATATTTCAAACGTCTACCTATTGCCATTACTAGTTTCAAACAAAAAAAAATGATTTTGAGTATGTATTGTTATAGCAACAACATAAATAAATTATCTGTAAAAATTTCAACTGTATAGCTATTTCAGTTTACGAATTATAACCTGATAGATAAATAGACAGATGGATAAACAGACGGACAGCGAAATTTTAATAATACGGGTCATATAGCCTTCGGGTATATACCCTAAAAAGTACAATTTTCTTATATTCAAGCTTAATAGGATATGTATCTAAGGCTTATATCGTGTGTTTTTTAATATATATCCTTTTGCTTCATATTACCTAATAGACTGAGATACGGCTGCGGTTTATGTAGTTATCGAGCTACATAATATGCTAAAAATCTTATTTTTACTTATATTTCAGATTAGAAGAAAATATATCTACCAGGTTTCCGATCAAAACGTGGCCGGTTTTTAAATAAATTATTGTTAATTGATATTGCGTTAAAATAAATTATCGTTCATTTCACGGCAATAGACATAAAGAAAATATAAGGAAAATCGTAGCTGTCGTTGCGTACTCGGCTGCACCTCTTCCTAGCCAGGTGTAAACAGCTATGATTTAGACATATTTATACCGCCATAACGTATATTGATATTTTATATATCAAATTATAGATAATTATATTCTCATTACTATGATTTACGGTTGCCTTTTTAAATCTGGCCGTTACTTGCTTTACTGATTGTAAAATACTACAGGCCACATTTTAATTGGCAACTTGGTAGATATATATTCTCCTAAATATAAATAAATATATAGATTTTTAAAAAAGTTAATTTATAGACAATTCTGGAGTCTGATCTTAAACTATAAGTCTTTCATGTCGTATTGGGTAAATACCAGTTTGAATGTGACTTCGCCCACGTTAAGAAAGTCGTTTGTGAATTGCTTTTGATACGCGCAATCTTTAAGACACACCCAATAATTGGCTAAATAAAAATATTATTTAATATATTGCCGTGAATATTATAAATATTTAACTGAAATTTAGCTGACCCGGCGAAAAAGTTATGAAAAATAGATGTTGGTTGATTCTCAGACCTACTCAATATGCTCACAAAATTTCATGTAAATCGGTCAAGCCCTTTCGAAGGAGTACGGGAACGAACATTGTCATACGAGAATTTTATATAAGATTAAATAAATAAATATCCTCGAACAATATAACATGTACACACGTTCACATAAACAAAAAGTAAGCAAATTACATGCTTATGTTATGGGAAAATATATCGTATGGGAACATTCTACATTTCAAATTTTTTTAAGTTTTGATTATTTTAAGAAATTTTATATAACAATAATCTAAATATCTCATCATTACATCAGCTATTTACCAGTGAAAATCTACCCAAAATCGCTGCAGCCGTTTTAGAGATTAGACTAAATAGACCGACAAATATTGTAAGAAATGTCATTTTGGTACATAAATATGCATTTCTATTACAAACAAATATTTCAATTTTATTCTCTTCTTTCGTCCTCTTATAAATACGTACTCCCGGGTTCTATTCCCAACTGTTGTTGTTGTACTTATGTACTTCTTCTTATAAGTCTAAAAACAAGGTGACAGACTTGCGACCATCCTCATCATGGGATCTAATATCGTAGGCTAATGGAGAATGCATGTTAGTAGAGGTCCTCTACCCCCCCCCCCTTTTCTGGAATGGCGTGACAATGTTTATTTATCAATAACTAGCTATTGCCCGCGGGTTCGCCCGTGTGTGACTATAATACAAACAAAATCTAGGCAATTATAATGAAAACGAATCGATTATATTTATATGTCATCAAAACATTTCCATACAGATATTCATAACCTCCTCCCCCCTTTTTTGCAGTAAAAAGTACCCTATGTTCTTCCTCAAGGTCAACAATTGCCAATTTGCAGCATAAAATTATACCTATGTGATTGAGAATAGCTAAGAAGCTTTTCCATTGTATATTTGTGGTTTTTTTGGGCACATGCGCGGGCCCTAAAAGGCACGGGGCCCGTAACATTTGCTGCCTCCTGCTATATGGCTAATCCGGCACTGCTCTTATCAATAGAAGACCCGTCTATTTTATCCAATAAAAATTAAGTGTTATATATTTTGTATAAGTTAATCATATATTGTATATGTATGTTCTAAAATTATCTACATAGTGTTGAGATAATAGTATGTTTGTTCATATCGGGCATAAATCCAATCTTAGGCAACCCGGGAACCGAACTTCGAACGTGAAAGCCGCTAAAGATACCGATTATGCTCGACTATATAGCCAAAGAGAAATAAAGTTTTGTACCACAATAATATCTATTAAGAATTTAACGAGTAGGTACATTGATGTTAATATTTGAATTATCTCAGTAATATCATTTAAAAGGCGAAAGCTGTGAAAGTGTTTATTCTACAGATGTGAGATTACGACTCAAATACAACGTTAACCCCCGAATCACCGGGGATTTGGAGGGTAAAGCCCGCGTATGAAACGGGGTCAGGAAACTTAAGATTATGCGAAGTTGTCGCGGAAGCAAAACCTACGGGCGGGTTGGTACAACTCGCTGGTTAACGTTATATAGATTCATCAACGAATACGAGGTCATTGTTCGTCAAATCCAGGGCGTTACTTCAAGTAAGCCTCTTAAAATTAACAGTCAACAAATATAATTATTCATTAAGAAATGTAATAGTTATATGTACATAGTAATTTATTAGTGCATTATTAGTAAAAATACTGAAATATACTTATT
The DNA here is from genome assembly GCA_018236625.1 of Lasaia peninsularis. Classification (NCBI taxonomy): domain Eukaryota; kingdom Metazoa; phylum Arthropoda; class Insecta; order Lepidoptera; family Riodinidae; genus Lasaia; species Lasaia peninsularis. The sequence goes on from DVZL01001984.1 coordinate 10,679, forward strand.
TAAAAATCTTATAATGTGTTTAATCCTTTGAATATTGTCTATTTTTATCTCTCTTATATATAACGACTAACTAGGATTAATATATATTACTGCTTTTGACATATCTTAACTCTTTGACATAATAATGTTCCAATTTGAAAATTTGGCTGTCGGTAAACTGAGTTAGGTACCTACTTATTAAAATTATTCGAATATTTTCTCACTTATATACAGAACAAGCTATTGCTTATACGTATCCAAAATTTATATTCAAACTTTAAAAAGCGTTGTTTTTAAAAATAAATATACACTTTATATTTAATTTGTTTTTGTATTTTTAAACATTTTATAGAATATATTTTTGAAAAATGTAGTTATATTGTGAATTATTCAGTCGATAATAAATTAGAAACGCACGTACTCTTTATGCTGCAATAAAAATTAGAGATATTGAGATTTTATTCCTGGTTCAGGTAACGCGCAGCTAACATCATTGATGTCTATGGATAATATTAAGAAATAAGTTTGTTTATCTTTCGATCCTCTAAAAAGAAAATCTTTTCGGACCTCATTTCGTCAGCGTCATTTTAACATAAACCAAGCAAACAGACGTACAACAACCGGCCCTGATAGAGAAATAGAGTTTCACACAACGTTTAAAATCTTAATCTAGCAACAAAGCAGCTTGAAGCGAAATATATTAGTAGAAATTTTACAAATGTACATACTGAATACGTGGTTAGTTAATTACCTATTAAATACGAGTATGTATCATGTTCTTAGGCTTAACTGAAAACCTGGGTTTATATTAGTTGCATAATTAGATTTTACAGATAATGTTTGGTCTAGTTTTGGATAATTAAGATTTCTTAGTTAATTAATAATTAAAATCAGTTATTGAATTCTAATCTTTCTCTTATGCAAATACTACTACTGAAAGAACCGACTTCAATTTAATTATCATGTCATCAAGGTTCCTAATTTATTTGTTGAAATATCAAAAAGGCTATCACGATTCAGGAGATAACGCTTGGTGACAAACAGACTGTACGGTACGGAACCCTAACTAGTTTTTTCTCTACATTAGTCCCTGGTTTACAATTATTATAAAGGCCTGTATATACTTCTGATCTCCTATCAAACAGCTATTAACTTACGCTTGTCACTACCATCGTGAAAAGACCCTGTCGCCACTAAGGGTGTACCACTAAGTACTGTGACGACTTCCCCTTCGATAACCATGCCGCCGCTCTAAGCCGAAACTCAGCCAGTTTAATCAAGACCCACCCAATTAAACTGGCTGAGCACTCGGCTGACCTCCTAGTCTGATGACGTATAAGTCCTTAAAACGTACACAGTGTGTATGCATTTTGAAAAACACAATGAAAACTCAGTAGTAAGGCTTTAGCTTGCAATGGCCGGCGTATTAATATTTTCATTTTTTTATATGGTACATTGAAAAATAGCATAGTTTTTTCTGGTACTAAGTGACAAATGTAGCTTTTTTACGCCATAGATGTTATAAGTGCGTCGCTCGTCTGTGTCAAGGGTATTTAAAGACTTTCAACATAGTAGCAAATTACTACAACTTCTCCTATGAAGCTAAAGTATTATCTGGGGATTACACTCCTAACAACATGCCCGCAAATAAACATCTCATAGGGCTTGCCATATCCCTTTCACAAGGCTGGTTTGTTTTGACGATATCCAGTTTAGAAAGAGTTAGCAATACTGAATATTCGAGACACGTTGATAGGAGTGTAATCTACACACACAAATAAATAAAATTTGATTGTCTGTCTATGTAATATTAAAATAACCGCTTTTTACTGAATGCATATGTATGTTTACAAGGTGCATGGTATATGTACATAAAATAATATTTTCAGAATTTTTGTCTGTCTGTCTGCCTGTTTGTACCAGTTAATCTCCGAAACGGCTGGACCAATTCTGACGGGAATTTCACTGGAAGACAACTGATGTAATAATGAATGGCGTAAATTACTTTTATTTTAGAATGATATATTAGAAATGCATAAAATAAAATAATTAAATAAAAACGCGGACGAAGTCGCGGACACAGTCATTTTTAATTATTTATTTTATACCTTCACGGTTCACCCCTTTTTTGCCACCATATTACACCGTCACCAGCACCATATTTGGATAATCTTTGTTTTACAAATCTTGCAAGTCCAATGTCACTTCGTATCTCCGTTACGATTTAACAATGGCTAATTATCTTAATGACAATACCTTCTGTCTGATTGTTAAACATTTTTCTCCTTTCCCACATGTCCATTGTTTAACAGAAAATTTCATATTCTTTTATTGTGCTCTAAACATTTTCTTATAAAATTGCTATTGCAATTAGTATAAGCGTATTTAAGTGAGAAAATATTACGTAAGCTTTCACTATTTTTTTTTCACTTGATTAAAACTAAAAAAACATTTTGTGCAAATTGAAAATCAGGTTTTAAAAAAATATATTAGTTATCTTTTCCTATTGCAATAAAGTCATTGCTTGCCATTGTCTTCTTCTGTGCAGGTGTAGAATAGTAGGTAGACTTTGTGATCGACTTGAGCTCCTAGCCATAAGATTGCTATGTACCGGTAACATCAGTGATACCTATCTATCAACTTTTTAAACAACATTTCAACATTATTTTAAAAAGTAAGCATATACATTATTTATGTTTTTGTATTACAATTATTAGTTAAAGTACTTATAGTAGGTACGGCTATCGCCTGTTAAGAACGTTAGCTGTGTAGGGTCTTGAGTTCAATTCTCAGGTCGAGAAGCTTTTCCTAAATGTTTTTCAGATTATTCTGAGTAAGCATTACATTGTCTGGGATTGGAATGTTATCAGGCGATACGAATTTCGGCGGAGTAAAAAAGTAAAATATCGTGACGCCGGCAGAAGTACATGTGCACCACCAATTAGCCGAGGATATTAAGCCCCACGAAGTGACAGGTTGCAAGTCAGTCGCCATGTGGTGCATAAGTCGTGGGTTTACTCGCGGTGTGGGTGTGGATTTTCTTCGTCATCAGAGAATTCAAAAAATGTACTTATGTTGGGAAGACTCATTGGTATATGACGGGGTTCGAACCTCGGCTACAGAAATGGAGGTCAAAAGCGAGTAGACTTAGGCCACCAAGGCTCTGAAATACATAATATATTCAATTTAATTAACACATAAAATAAAAACTGTAAAGACTTTAAGAAACGCAGGAGAAAAATACTAATTGTTCCCATAAAAACTGATATAATATTTTAGGCGGTCCGAAGTTTATTAATATTTTTATCTTAAATAATTGACGTATTTAATATCTTATCTTAAGCACTTCGTAAGCACTTGGCACATTCAGGGTTAGTAAGAATCAAAGATAATTAGGATGTTGGTGGTTCCCCGAAACTACTCACCTGAAAATAACCTTTCAATATTAAAATAGATTTTCAAGGTGGACTCAGCTAAATTTACATTTTTTTGAAATAATAACTTTTATGTTATTATTGCAAAAATACATTACGGTAATCCAGGTTCGAGCCCCGTCATGTATCAGTGAGTTTTGTTTAACGTAAGTACATTTTCTGAGTGCTCTTACCGTGACGGAAAAATCGTAGGGAAATATTTTTTGATTAACGTTAAAGGAAGTTTGCGATTTTAGTTAACTTTAGTTAATGCGCAACAGAATTGCCGCCAGTGACTTGAAAGTGCTATCGATCTTAACGATGCTTAGCAACAATGGGGCCCGGAAAGTTTACGTTAACGACAGGCTCCGGGAAAATCGCCAATCAACATAACGTTATAAAGCAACCTAATCAAGTTTCATAACTTTATTAATAAAATTATGTTATAAACTAGCTATGTCTGTGGCTTTGTTTGCACTGAAACATTATTTGTATTACTTTGACTCTGTCCGCGTTGACTACAATTACGTAGCAATTAGGTACGTCATTACACTACAACCGATATTATATCACATAAAAAATAAAATGTCACGTGAAAAAGTGAGTATTTCTTTAGCAATGAAATGTCAACAACAGCAAGCAACTATATTTTATGTAGCAATAAATAAAATCGGACTGCGTGCTCATTCATTATAGCCAAATTTACATTTTAGTTTTATCACCTCTGCCATAGAACCCCCTTAAGTAAGTAGGTTAAAAAGTAGTATATAACATACCTCGAAATATCTTCTAGCAAAATTGCATCATGATCAGTTTAGTAGTTCCGGCGTGAAACGCGGCTGGGGTACAGACAGACAAAAATTCTAAAATTACGTTCTTCTGTCCTTTTTTAGCCACTACGACTTATATTTTAAATATCTTCAATGCACAGAGTTGACTTTTCTACAGTTTTACTGTAGATTTTAGTAAATAAAAGTATTTGTAAGTTGGCTGAACTGACTTTAAAAATTTTAGAATAGAAATAAGTTAGACCTTTGATTGAGATATAGCCTATCTATACATCTCAACCAGTTGCGAACAGAGCTAACTTTGATACGAGAAGCCACATGCATCAACTAGTTATTACATAAGTCACTTTGTCCCACGGGTAGGGACATTGAATAATACTTATTTTGTAATCACAATGTTGGTATTGTCGACAATGACCAATTATTGGCCAAACCTTTTTAGATATGTTTGATGAGCGTGGTGAATTGTTTACGGATGGTTAAGTAACTATTAACGTATGGAGAAATAATCTTGAGAGTATGTGTAATCCTGGCCGTGACAAATTAAGCATAGGGCCATACTATTGACCAAAACCTGAACTAATGGGCTTAATGGAAATTCCGTCATGTCGGGAAATTTCTAGAAAATATAAAATATAATGGTTAAAATGCTGTGGGTTGCTAGGGCGTTCCATAGTTTTTAAAGTACATACGTTTTTTTGGTCCTTCAAGCCGGATATTGAATTTGCTGAATGCTCTTAGGTTGACTAAATAGTAATATGAACAAGCAAATCCAAAATGTAAAAATATTTTTGAGAATTTTGGTCGATTAATTGGTATTTAATCTATACTAATATTATAAAGAGGAAACCTTTGTATTTTTGTATTTTTTTATGTTTGTATTAATAGGCTCAAAAACTACTGAACCGATTTCAAAATTTCTTTTACTATTACTTAGAGGGGTTCGTCCATAACCGTATAGGTTATATTTTATCCCGGAAAATAGATAGGATTTTTCGTTGTAGTGAAAATTGTGGAGTAAGTCGACGAAAAAACTGCCGTACGTTAACGATTTTCACGAACGCTGCCTTAATGGTTAGAGATATATGGTTGACTTCTATAGAAAAGTTGTAGAACTTAATAATGCCTATAAAAAAGTCCGCAATAGTATAGACCAAACATTTATATTTTAGCCATTAAAACCACTTTTCCATGGAATAAATGTAATTAAAATTATTAGCCTATGTTATACTCTAAAATACTAATTAAATACTAATCCTTATCCAAATAAATTATTTATTGCGCAAAATTGTTTCAATAGCTATCAATTACTTTTTATTTTATTCTCATCGGACAATCCATTCAAAAGATATTACGAATTTAAAATTGTAATTGGTATTAAAATGAATGATGGCCGTCGGCCGATATGTGTCGCACGACTCGCACGGCGA
>DVZL01001985.1:0-16287 GCA_018236625.1 Lasaia peninsularis
ACGCTTAGGCCGATCGTGCCTCTCTATCTGTTGTTCCGCACTCTCGCTTGCACGCTCAACTCAGGCGGAACGTGGCAATGGCCAATGAGTCATGATTTTTTATGCGTGCATCCAGCGCTCATAAATAAAATTGGAGTGTCTGTATGTACCAAATATTAAAATAATAACTTTTTAATAAAAGTATATATAATATGTATAAGTAGTTACAAGTTAGATTTTTTTAGAATTTTTGTCCGTTTGTAATTTTTGTAATTTTGTAATTAATTTGGTTTTGGATCTAATCAAAAAAATTACCTAATCTCTGAAACGGGTGGACTAATTTTGTCGGGATTTTCACTGGCGGACAGCTGATGTGATAAGGAATGGCTTAAACTACTTTTATTTTAGAAATGTGTAAAATAAAATAATTAAATAAAAACGCGGATGAGTCGCAGGCACAACTAGCTGACGTTAGCTCTATAAGACGTTGTCATGTCAAAAAAAATTTGCTGTTCGTGGTTTTATAAATACATGAACATAGTTTTTTTTTTATACGGACTAACTTGTTGCTAACCGAGTGGTTGTTACAACTTCACCGGACTTTAGAACATAGTTACGAACAGCAGGTAGTGGGAAAAAACAATTGAATGAAATTCACTGAGAGGATATATGAGTATTACTCGCTGTATGCCGAATGTAGGTTAGGTCATTGACATTCGTTATTAACTGCATTTTTGTAGTTAATAATCATTTATTATGTATTTGTTATAAAATAATCTTTATTATTATTAATTATAATTTAATCGTCTCTGGGCAACTGTTGTCTGTGTCTGACGCACGAGGTGCCGTGGTCGTTCCCGGTAGAGCAACTTGTGATTTTTTCAGTCTATCTTAAAAACATAACGTTGCTGGTATTAAATTGGACATAATATATTAGATATAACGGCGGACTTGCCATCTGTCACATCATGAGACCTAAAATAGGCGGCTTATCGTGAGTGCACAATTCGTATATCTGCTTATCCCGACGGAGATATTAGCGTGATTATATTTTTATACTTATTTGAAATTTGCCTCTTTAATATTACGTCTGGCATGGTATGATTTTTGATATCATTGTTATCCTCTCAATTTTTCGAGTAATTTGCCACTAGTACTTTTCATGTGTTCCCCAATATAAGATCAAATTGGTTATTTAATCAAATAAATAGATCTAGATACATTCTATACTAGCCTTTATCTACACTCGCGAGTTCATTTAGTTAGTCCCACTAGTTATTTTGTTATTAAAATTTTTGGTGGTTGAATTTTAGAAAATTGCTTATAAGATATCTGAGAAGATCCGGCGAAAGAACTTAGCGGGCTTGTTTTTTTCTTATCTTCTAAATACATACATTTTAAATTCTACAATAAGAGACTGAAAGAGAAATTAATCCCAAGCATTGTTATCGTCTACATATTCTGCAACATTAAGTGTAATAACCTTTTTTATGATAAAGTATACTTACTGGTCGTGCCTTCTACCACGTGTTGTTTAACATTTAAAGGAGACGTAAACTACAATTAAATTAAACTTACCTATGTCAATCAAGAAAATATAAGTTTTTTTTAACTTCATATTTTGTCAAGTTGACCTCTGTAAAGACAATTAAAATAGGTACCCCGTGATTTCAATAGCTTCAGACGCTAAGGAGGTGATTCTGTGGTGATACCCGCTAAAAAGGCCAGAACCTAATAACGATAGGTGGACGGTTAATAGTTACCTGTATCTTTAGTATCAAGTTTATTCAGTCATCATTTCTTAAAAATATTTCTCCTGGTCCACAAATCTTTACCTTATCACAGACTGAAGGAGTGGTAGAATTATAAGTATCTTTAGTGATGCCATTATCATCTCCATTCTGTATTGCTTTTAATTTTCCTTTATTTTTATCATATTTTACGTCCTTTTTTGATTTCGCATTGATGGACATAACATTTGCTTTTTTTCTCGTCAATCTTTGCTTGATCCTAATAACATTATGAATTAATCTTTGTAAAACATTAGGATTTTGTGTGCATGTAATATTAGACGACGTCGTAGGCAAGTTCAGTTTAAGACAATTTTCACCACTAGATTCTTGCAAATTTTTATTAATAGACCTACTTTTGTTTGAGTTTGATTCAGTTCTTTTACGTCTTGATTCGATTCCTTCATTTAAATATGTTTGCATTGATTTTAATGGTTTATAAGGTTCTAAAGCAAGAAGGTTATTATCGCGTTTGTTTAACTTATTTTTAAGCTTGCTTGCACGAAGACCCCAACTTCTGCTAAAAGAATTATCTTTTGAACTATTTCGAATCTTTTGAGAATTATTTATTTCTAGAGGAACTCGTATTGATGGAGGCCCGTGCATAAACCAATCAGATCCAGAACCAAATCTTGGAGCCATTTTGGGTGTACTTTATTTATATTTTAATATAGTTATAAAAGTAGTAAGTATTTACATAATTCTCAATATTCGGTAATTATTCGTAGGCATATTTATTGTTTTGGTGGTAAGTAATTGTCTTATTTTTACTTTAATTTTGATTAGCATTGTTCTTGGTTTTTATATGTAATCTAAATATGATGAAATATAAATATTAAAATTTTTTTCAAACATACTATGTTTGGCTTTACGTTTTATTATAATTTTATTCATCGCGATACTATATGAAAAATTATCACAATAATTAATTAATATGCTTATAAGTTATATAAATTATATGTATTATTCGATGAACTTGTGTGAACAGTGTTTTTTATTTACTGCATGACACAGTGAAATAATTTGGAAAAATATAAATTATATTAATGAATTCAAACATTTTATGACAATGACAATAGCTAATTCACTCACATTGTCACCAGCGCATGTCACGTTTTAATTTTAATTGTTTATTAAGTGACTTAACAACAGTATTTTTGTTGATGGTAGCCAACCTTTGCCGCATAAATAAAAGCTACAACATTTACTTTGTAGTCTATAATAGCAAATAATTATGTGACTTTTCTCCTACACCGTAAGACACGAACTAGACCGATGTGAAGATTAAAAAATTGAGTAAGTCATCAAATACTTTCATAGCCTTTTCTATGAGAAAAAACAAGCATACGATGGTAAGAGATAACCGTGACCTACATACCAAAAATGTAGGTGCGTCCTGTGGTTCTCATCCTCTGGATTGGTAGTAGAGATAAATATGGCTGCAGGAATAGGTGAGGCTTCAATAGGTAAGGTAATCCTTACCCGGCCAAATAGTTGCACAGCACATAAGCATAAGTGATATTGCTGGAACCCATTGAACTTATGCTTAACTTTACGAGCTGTCAGGCACACCACAGCTGATAGTGTACAGTCGAGTCGGACCATCACAGGAAACCATAGATGGAAAACATAAACGCGTGCTCCTTTATTTTAAATCTAACTTTATGTAATTGAAAAAAATAGTGTAGGTGCATGCCTAATTGTGTCCCCGATGACGGAAAAATGTCTATCAGCCAGTTTGTTATACTGACTGATAGATAGATAGGTACATAGATGATTTGTTTTATGTAAGTTTTTGATTCTTCACTCTTTTTCGTAGCGGCCAAATTGTTAGATTATTAAATATATTTTTATTGGCATATAGTGAACCTGCTGTATCTTAATCTGACGTCTTCGAGTATATTTTCTAGCTAATAAAAATTACACAGACTACCCTACATGTGCGCTTCTATTTAGAGATTTTATATGCAATGGAGGTGTTTAATGATTGTACAAGGTTTCTTTCATATCACAATCTGACTCGCTCTAGTTACTTCCCAAATCCCGTCTTGGGCTCCCTAACTATAGTATTAATATACTTAATATGATGTTTGTTTATTCTGTATTTTTTTGGTGCACGACAAATAGTTATTCTATTTTACATTCTATTCTATTTGCGTCAGGCTTCCAAAAATGGCGAATCCGTTTTTAATCTTCATCAACACATCGAATGACAGTTTGTTGAGAAGAAAATAAATGTTAGTTGAATTCAGATAGTTATAAATAAACATCATGATGTATAAAAATTCTTAAAAATCAATTTTCAATAAATACATTAAAACAATTAAAAAAACAATTTTTATCTGGTTTGAAAAAAAGACCAACTAATTCGTGTAGTTCAAATTTTAAGACTTGCATTGAAAAAACTTATTTCAATAAAACATTACTTAAATATACGTTTAAAAAACATTTGCATCTGTTTTTGAAAAAGTTTTCCAACCACTTTGTGCAGTCCATAAATTCTAAAACTTGTCATTTTGTACATCTTATTCTTCTTCAAACTTGCAGGTTCTTGTAGGTTATATGCATTTAATGCATGCTCATCCCCACCACTGCAGCATGGGCAAAGACGCAGAGGTTCAATACCCAATAATGATCGTCTCTTAGGTATGTCATGTATGAGAACGTCTGGTAAAGAAGTCTGAGAATTATCTTGCCTTTCGGACAAAGGATCTTCTACCTCTATATTTTTTATTTCTTTTCCAAAAGAAGAAATTGAATTTGAGGCACAGGAGCTTAATATAGACACATAATTTTGAGTTTTGTGACGAAGTAACGGTGAATGATAAACTTTCGTCCAAGAGTAAATGTCGTTTCCTTTATTAAATTGGTTTAAATATTTGTCTTTCTCGGATAATGCTTTTCTCTGTTTAAATTTATTTTTTTGTTTCCCTTTATCTCGCACGTTCACAATGGGGCGACCGCGGGAGTCATTGTTGTTTTTAAACTTATCAAAATCTCCAAACGATACACCCATTTTAAGTGTGTGTGAAAAAATTGGGATTTACATACAAAAGAGCTATTAAGCTGCGTAGGTACATGCGTTAGAATTTAACATATTTTTTTAGGTTTTGACTTTGACAAGTGATGATTTCATAAAAAATCTTTTCTTTTATTAGATAATTAAGACGTTTAAATAAAGTAAGTAGGATTTATGTAAATATCAAATATTATACATATAAGCTGTAATTTATAGCTTCGCTTGCCTTTTTTTTAATATGACAACTCTGTTAATATCAAGAAGTTAATTAAATTTATATACATCTAGAGTGTGTTCTTTATTAACTGTGTTCACTGTTCATCTTAAACAAGCAAAAAAGTTCATAACCGGACTCCTTTACTAAAGCCTAGGTATCTATAGGTACTATCTGTCACGAAAAGGTATAATTCAAATGACGTTTTTTTCTGAGATAGGCGCATCCCCGTACCACGAAGCACAAACGATAGTTGTCAAATAATATTAGACTAAATTAAAAAGGTTATTACTTTCATATAACCCGTATATATTTTTACTTCGATTGTATATGGTCAGTCAGTCATGCAGTAAAAATATTTACTTGGTAATAGAAGTTTGTTTACAAAAATTATACCTTCTCGTGACGGGAAATATACATAGTGTAAAACAAAGTTGCTTTCCATTTTTGTCCCTTTGTATGCTATGATCTTTAAAAGTGCCCAGAAGATTTTGATAAGGTTTTTGTTTATAGATAGAGTAATTCAAGAATAATGTTTATATTTACATAACTGACTGTGTACGCGACTTCATCCGCGTTTTTTAATTATTTTTTTTATTTTATACATATCTAAAATAAAATTCTAAAATAAAAGTAGCATAAGCTATTTATTATTACATCAATTGTCTGCTAGTGAAAGTTCCATCAATCCTTCTCCAAAATCTAAATCCTTTAGCATAAAGTACAGACAGACAGACAAAAATACTTAACATACGAAAAATATGTTCTGCGATTTTGAATCAACTAGACCTATTTTTAGCGTTCCACACACAATGAGACCCCGCTGTCTGTCTGTGTATATTTCTGTCTGTCTGCTACCAGGCTGTATCTCATAAACCGTGATAGTTCGAAAGTTGAAATTTTCACAGATGATTCCACTTATTTATAATTTCTCTTGCCACTATAACAACAAATACTAAAAACAACATATTATAATAAATAATACAGAGTGTTCCCATTAACCGAACAAGATTTTTTTGTCATTTTTATTGATTATGGTAACGGAACCTGTCGTGCGCGATTGTGACTCGCAAAGGGCCAGTTTTTTTAATATCTTCAATGTACAGAAAATAAATATATATCACGTATTTTCATATTTCCTGTCTGAGGTTCTGACAATCGTTTCGAACTATGTTAAAGTGAAGCTCGGCCGGAGCTGTCAAATGTTGAAAAAGTGCCACTTATTGAGCTCCATCAGTTCCAAGGTTATTTTCTCCGCTGTCAAGGATACAAAACAAGGAAAATGTATGAGGTAAATAAGGACGGGTCTTTTGATATGATTCCATTGTATGGGGGGAATAAGCAAACGCAGCATTATAGTTGTTATTTGGGACATTGAAACATACACATTTGATCTGATTATTTGATATTTTCGCGAAGAAATAGGGGCTGGAGAAAGTGATTACTTGATAAAAGCTTGCCCGAGGAAGTCTCGGTGGTCTGACGGTTAGGGCTTTCATTACGATGGTCCAGGTTTAGTGAGCAACGAATATTTTTTATAACTAGTTGTCCCAGCAAACCTACCGAATACGCACACAAAATTTCATGACAACAGAACTAATTGGGATAAATTAAAAATTTCCCTCTCCTGGGTCTAAGCTACCTCCTCACAAATTTTTTACAAAGTCGGTTCAGCCATTCTTAGTTATGAATAGTTTTATTCTTAAATAACGTGACGAAACACGAATTCGTGTATTCGAATTCAGCTTAATCTAAGAATGGGCCTGGTTTCGCCTGTGGGTTGCAGAGTTCAAATGGTGGTCGTTCTATGTAAAAGCTTTCCCGTTTGATAAATGTTATCCAAAATAAATAAAAAGTTTAACTTAAACTTAATTTAATATATAAATATAATAAAAAAGTTTTTATTAATAATGCTGAGTAATGCTGGTATGTCACGAAAATTACGAAAACTGTTCTACAATAAAATAACTTTGACCCGACGTTGAATCTTTGAATTCGAGAATTTTCAGTGAAATATAAAATGCTTTCCCGTTTGATAAATATTATCCAAAATAAATAGAAAGTTTCACTTAAACTTAATTTAATATATAAATATAATAAAAAAGTAGTCATTAATAATGCTGAGTAATGCTGGTATGTCACGAAAATTACGAAAACTGCTCAACAATAAAATAACTTTGACCCGACGTCGAATCTTTCAATTCAAGAATGTTCAGTGAAATATAAAATGCTTTCCCGTTTGATAGATATCGCCTCCGAGATCAATGGAAAAGTTTCATTTAAATGTTAATCTTGGGAAAAGTTTAATCGCATGACTGATGCTGTCACTTTGGTTTTTGGGGATCCTTTGTCTCTTTTTTGTCTTTAACTTTTAAATGAGTACTAAAATAAATGTATTATGTACTAGCTAACCCAGCGATATTTGTACAGCCTAACATTGACAGCTGTCAACTGTCTTTTTCTAGTATCTTGTTTCATATTCATTACTAAATTTCACCAAACACAACAAAACTAAATCCGTCAAATCGGTCCAGACGTTCTTGTGTTGTGCGCATATTAACCGATTCATTTTTATGTATATGGATTATATAAACAAATAACAAACACACACAAAATAGACCTATCCCACTTTTATCACTTATGCTAGAGTACCCAGCCAACCGGGTACTCTAACCTCCAACAAGACAAACAGTTCTTAAATTACGACAGTATTACCAATTCCAGCGAGCTTTCTACTACAATACTTCTACTACCAACTCGTAGTAGTACAGCATAATAATAAAACTATTACCATCTAAATGAATAAAATTCCTAAACATTAACTTAATTGAAATTAATGAAAGTCTTAGCTAAGAGTAACGAGAGTTCGTTCTGATGTTTTTTAAGACTGTCATCTGTCTGAGTGTGTTCCACATACCAGCTGCACAAATGGGATTAACTGAAGCTGAGGACATTGGATTGTCCTTCGTGAAGTTACACATTTGTTTTGGTTTTTTATCCTTTTCCGCTGTCAAACATTAGTGAAATGAATATCAGAATTACCAAAAAAAGTACCTTTACGCCTATTATGTAGTAGGCAGAAGTGTGCTAGTATATCCACGACTCATGAGTCCGGTAGATATACTAGAACATCCACGATTAGCCAAGGTCCAATAGGTGGCAAGCCCATCGCCACTTCGGGCACTTCCCTATCCCGAGCAATGTAATGCTTACTCTGAATAATCTGAAAAACGTTTTAGAAATGTTGCCCGACCTAAGATTTAAACCCGGGACCTTACGCAGGCAACGGTCTCAACAGGCGACAGCCGTGTTGTTGGTAAAAGTTTTTTCTACCCTCAAGCTGAAAGTAGCGACTTTCAAGCCACTGTGCTGGTCTATGTTGCCACTTTTTAATCCAATCGAGTGGAAAAATATCATACACTTCTCGGGCATTCACAGATCACATGTTTGTCCGTTACATCTGATCAGAAATTTTACTGCCCATGGACGGTTCTATCTATATTGACAGAGCTTCCCTGTTTAAATCCATAAACCAGTTTAAGATGATTCAAAGATTCGCTTACATTCCGGATTTTAAGTTATAATATTCGGACAATTTATAATCCAGCTATAGCGACGGACTTTGCTACCTATCACATCATGGAACCGAGGCGAGTCGCTAGTATAGTAAATAACCGACAATTACGGTTATATACTATACTAGCGACCCGCCAAGGCTTCGCACGGGTATACTATACATGTTGTATACATAAAAAACTTCCTCTTAAATCACTTTATCTATTAAAGAAAACCGCATCAAAATCCTTTGCGTAGTTTTAAAGATTTAAGTATATATACATAGGGACAGACAAAAAAGTGACTTAGTTTTATACTATGTAATGATTAGCGACCCGCCCCGGCTTCGCACAGGTAAACCTGTTGTACATGTTATATACATAAAAACCTTTCTCTTAAATCTGTATCTACTAAAGAAAACCGTATCAAAATCGTTTGCGTAGTTTTAAAGATTTAAGCATACATATAGGGACAGAGAAAGCGACTTTGTTTTATACAATGTAGTGATATCATACTAATACCTGCCCCCGTCGGGAATCGAAACCGAGCCTCGCAAATTAGGCGGTGGCGTTAGCCGTGTACTCTAACCCACTCAACATCATGACCATCTAGACAGTCGAAACTATCTACTTGTATAATTCCTACAAAAAAATTCAGCGATCTTTGGCACTTAGTCTACATTATAATACCAACTACAATATTCAAACATTTTCATTCATTTAGTCTCAACAAACGACTCATTTGCCTTGCCAAGGTTATTTCAGTTTACTTACTACACTTTACCGAATGTTTGCAAAGCTGAGTTTAATCCTTCCGGTGTTTTACAAAGCGAGCTCAGTAACAAAGAGATTTACTAAAACTGTCATTTGTAGGGCTCGTACGGACAGAAACTTTTGTGAGGTTGAGGTTTGTGAGTTTAAGATATAAAAGTACGTTTTTAGGGTACCGTACCTACTCAAAGGATAAAAACGGTACGCTTTGTCTGTTTGTCTATCACCAGATTGTATCTCATGAACTGTGACAGCTAATATTAATTTTCACAGATGATATAATATTTCTGTTGCCACTTAAACAAGAAATACTAAAAAAACAGTATAAATTAAATATTTATCGGGGCGCCCATATAACTAATTTTATAGCGTTTTATATGTAGCTTTCCGCCCGCGGCTTTGCCCGCGTGAATTTTTTTAGCAACTTTCAAAGGGCAGACATTTTCCGACTAGAATACTTATTGCGTAAAAACGTACCCTCTTTTTGAGTAGTCAATTAAAAAGTAGCCTATGTCCTTCCTCAAGGTCAATTCTATCTCTGTACTAAATTTCATTAAAATCTGTTCAGTAGTTTAGGCGTGAAAGCGTAACAGACAGACAGACAGAGTTATTTTCGCATTTATAATATCAGTACAGATGGTACGGAACTCATCATGTGCACAATCGACTCGCATTTATCCAGTTTTTTTAATTCGTTAATGATTTGGTTGTAAGTATTACTATGATATTATAATCTATGGTTTGATCACAATTATAATAATAATTTTGATGATTAAGCTTTATGTCCTCTCTCAGCGTATGCTGTAATTGTTGATAATAAAATAACATATTTCTATAGAATATGATGCTGAATATTTTATTGCTTGACGACTCATTAACCAGCTTTCAATCTCAAAGATATACATCCCTAATATCTGCAGGGACTTGGTAGAATATTATAATTAAAGCATTTTTTTTCAAGAAGAGGCAAACGGACAAGTGGGTCACCTGATGTGATCACCGCCGCCCATGTACACCCGCAACACCAGAAGTATCACAGATGCGTTGCTGACCTTTTAGAAATGAGTACGCTATTTTCTTGAGTTTCATTACTTAAGACCTAGAACTCGTTGGTCTAGTGCTAACTTGTTTGTTGGAATAGTCCAGGTTCGGACCCTCCATGTAGTGTTAAATTTTGTTGAGAAAAAACATCGTGAGGAAAGCCTGATTCGTGTATTCGTTTTAGACCAAATCTAGGATTGGGCCTGATGTCCCTGGTGGGTTGCAAAGGTCAAAACCCCTAGATTAGGTAGCCGATCCCGATATCATCTGGTATCTCTGGTTTATATCTGGTCTAAGGAGAAGAGAGTACCTTTAGCAACGTATTATGAATAGAAGTAAAATTAAAATATTAATTAAATTTTAAACAACCTGCTATACAAGATTTTAATACTGACATTTATTTCGAGAGTAGAGTATAAACTTTCTTAACATATATAAGATTGACAGATACATAAGTATAATAAACTTATCAAATCTAAATTGTATTATAAATTAAAAGCAAAAAAAAAATACCTTTAAACAAAACTTTTATTTAAAAGCTCTAAAAGAAGAAAATAAAATTTTCTATTTCGCCATCTTGTACGAACCGCCATATTGGATTTAGAATGACGTCACGTAAGGTACCTGACGTGCATTGTCATCGAAACAAAACGTGTATACAAAATTTCAGCTCAATCGCTTGAAAATATCTACATCAAAATTGAGTTCAAAGATTCCACCCGAACAAACATATATTAATTGCAAGTTAAATAAAAGCTTTTAATAATAAAAAGATGAGATAGCTGAATATATACATAATATGTATCTGACAAAAACGCTTGGGATTAATTGTTTCTTTTACTATTTTTTTTTTATATTAGACTAGTAAATAGGTAATCAGGATCGTCACTATTTAGTACCTATAGCTTCATGATTTCGACAAAGGAATGGCTGATTTAATAAAATGTCAAAATGCCCGACAAGAACGTCAAATATTACGAGAAATTGACATTCTAACGCTCCGTTTCACAGAAAATGACAGCAATAAAGAATTACATAAAATTTATCCCATTGTACGCTCAGTGAAGCTTACTAAGGTCCTTTATTCCGAATTCAAGCGATTAATGACAACCAACGACATCTTTTCTATATAATTAAATTACTAAAATCTAAAACGCAAGTAAAATATCGTCACACTTTGCAAACTAGTCATATTATTTTTGTTTCCTAAAAGACATCTAAAAATCGCCCTTGTGGTGTAACTGTACAGCTGTCGCCACGAAGGATCCCGGGTTTAATTCCCAGGTCGGGAAACTTTTCAGATTTTTCTGAGTAAGCATAACATTGCCCGGGATTGAAATGTGCTCGAAGTGGCGATAGGCTTGCCACCTATCACATCTGGGGCCCTAGTACCTTGGCTAATCGTGGATGTTCTAGTATATCTGCTGGACTTCGAGTAGATATACTAGCACACCTCTACCTACTCCTTTGTGGATAATAGGCGCGAAGGTACTTTTTTTACATCTAAAAAACTGGCCAAGTGCGAGTCGAACTCGTGTAGTAAGTTTATAATGATCAAAGTAATATCAAAAGAATATAAATATATGATGTACTTGCCAAGTTTTAAGAGTCTAGGTCGACATGAAGTAAGTTTAGGTGTTAATTCCCTTGTGAGTAGTAGCGAGTTTGTAAATATGCGGCTTAAACTGCTGTTTCTTTTGACATAAAAGTCTGATTTTGTAACAATTTAAAGATATTATAGACATTATAATATGAATTTTAATTTAATATATCTACGTGTTCATGAGAAAAAGGGTCTTGAAAGACGGATGGACAACAAAATGATATAAGGGTTCCTTTCTTCTTTCCGAGGACACATTGAACATTGAACAAATTTTATTGCAATCTAGTCCTTTTTATTTGAATAGTTCGAAAGCAATAAAATAACTCCTCTACGGCAGTGTGCTCTGGATTGAAAATTCACCAATTTCACTCAAACTCTGGCAACCCTCATAAACTGTGACTGTATTCACCTACATTGTAATAAATTTTAAATGGCTCCCTTGTTTATTCGTTGTTTCAATAATCTATGATTTCTTGAGTAGAATATTATATCGTTAGATGTCTTTGTGTTCTTGCTAACCTTCGAATATATTATTGCTATACTTTGATATAAAATTGATATTTTCTAGTATTGGTGTTTTGTGAAAATTTTCACATGTTCATTACTAGCTGACCCGACGAACTTCGTACTGCCTAACAATCAATGCATGTTGTGTTACCTTTTAGCTGATCTAATTTAGGCTTTGATGAAAATAAATATTAATATAGATAGATATATAAAAGTATTTTATTATTTTACAGAAAGAGAATAAAAAATAAAAAATACAAAAAAAATTTTTCGTTACCCTATAGAATAAATTTAATTAGAAATTGTTTTCGAAAATAGAAAATTTAATTTACACAAAATAAATTTCTGAACGCACGCGTAAATGTTATACGTTTATCATAATTTCTGTACGGACGCATAAATTGAGGAACTTCTATGTATCTGCCTAATGAACTTTTCAACCTTTTTAGTTGCTTTAAAAAAATGTAGACAATGCGTAAATGTCAAATTACTTACAGTATTTGACAGGATGGACAACAAACGTTTGACATTTATCGGAAATGATTTATTTTTCATGACGATTTTCATTTCACGGGACTTTCACCGGCGGACAGCTAATGTATTCAGAAGCGGCTTAAGTTACTTTTATTTTAAAATTTTGTATTAAAAATGTATAAAATAAATTAATTAAATAAAAACGCGGACGAAGTCGAGGGCACACCTAGTAAAAATAAAAAAGGAAACTAATTTAATTAAATATTTGTATTCATTTTATTTATTTTTAAAATGAAAGGTGAGTATTTAGCAAAAACATCATTCATATAATTCAAATTAAAATCAAGTAGCTACTTCGTAAAAATGTGCCGTAGTTTTACATTTTAAATAGGGCTTTAATTTACAATTTTTAAGTATTATTAAAATCTTTTTTAAAGAATTGCTTACAATTATTAAAAACTGTAGTTAAAAATTATATCAAAACCTTTATTCAAGATTTCTCGTATTTCTAATTTTAAATTGTTGTCTTAACAAAATAACTGTCAACGTCTCCACCCAGCATAAGCCATCGTTGTCTGAAAGAGGCAAAAAAATTGAACAAATTTAAGTAATGCGGTAGGCTTTGTATTTCGTCTTGTCGTTTGTTTTTGGGGATCAAAATTGAATATCATTGAAAGCTAGGCGTAAACTTGTCAACGATTCTTTTTCAGCAAAAACCAAGCTTGTTAGCTTATCTGTACCTACATATAATAAATCTGTAGAAGGGTCAATTCTGTACATTGAAAATATTGAAAAAATAAATAGCAGGGGGTGTTACTGGATCGATACCAAACCCAAATAAAAAAAATTGTCTGTCTGTCTGTATGTTCAGGCATCACGTGAAAACTAACGGTTCGATTTTTATGAAACTTGGTATAATTATACCTTATTATCCTGGACATAAAATGGGATACTTTTTAACCTGAAAAAATACGTACAAAAAAAAATAATTAAAAATTCAGACGGAGTCGCGGGGCACAGCTAATGATAAAATAATTTTTTTAGACTTTATCCCAAATAAAATTATTTCAGATTATTCTATATTCACTTAGCACGAGGAAGATCATATTAATATTATTACAGGAAAATATTCTAGAACATATACACTGTCAAAGTTAATATTGGATTAAATTATAAAAAATACTTAACACGAGTAAAACCAAAATGTAACTTATCTGTTAAACGTTAAGGTTGAATGTGGGGTGTCCACTATAAGCTGCATTTATTTGGAATGGAACATTCGATTTCCGAGTAGTATGGAATGTTCTAGAACGTTTTCTATAAAATATACTATTCTATGTTCCCAAGCTGTTCCCGTTTACATAAGTAGTTTTTTGCAGGAAAGCCGAAATATTGACCTAGCTAGTAGGTGTTAGTTGTGAACAATTAAATTTTTTAGCTATCACGGTTCATGAGATACAGCCTAGTGACAGACAGATATACAGACGGTCAGCGAAGTCTTAGTAATAGTTTCATGTTTACCCTTTATATATGGAACGCTAGAAAGTAAATTATAAGAATACATCCACTATTAACCGGATGTTTCAAAACATTATTCTTTGTTCTTGCTCCAGTTTCTTGCAGATTTGTGTCAGCTACTCTACTCTTAACTAAATATATCACGACTTTCGCTATTCTAGAAGTTTCCTTTGATATCTTTACTTTGCAGGCGTTTTTATTGAGTGGATGAACCGGAGTGAATTAGTTCATTTATTATTGTTTATAAATGAAGAAACACACTTACACAGTTCCACTTATACAAGCATACGCCCGCGGCTTTGCTAGCTTTTAATTCGGGGTAAAACCGTTCTTCTTTTCTACTCTAGAACACAGAAGAGAACTCAGACCAGAAAACTATTTTAATATGCTACAGTAGAAATTATATGTCTTTCCATTTGGGGGTAGAATGTAATAAATCACAAATATTTCCATACCCCATATTAGGGGCTGGGGGAAGATTTCCAAACAAAAATAAGGTATTTTTTGTTGGTAACAAAGAGTTTCTGTTCCAATTTTTAACTTCCTACCTTGAAAACTCCAAAAAGTCATATATAAAAAGCCAGCCCCTCTTTTAAGGGGAATGGGGACAGATTTAAAAAAAGGATGCACAATTTCGTTGGAAAGACACAAAAAGTAGCCTGTGTCAATTTCCATCCTTTCAAATATTTACACTTAAAAAATTCGTTCATTTAATTCAATTCAATTCTTCGCTCGGTTTTGCCGTTTAAAAACTGACAAACAGACATTCATACACACACAGACCCCTTTATATTATGAGGATGGATAGATTAATCTCTATTTTGATTGGTTTTCGAATTACTTCTAAATCCATGTAACAATGTTGCTATTTTTTTGTTTTAATTTTTGCCATATAATTTATTCATCATCATAATATCGTTAATCCCGATTATTTCTCACATTTGAGCGTGAGAAACGGCGTCCGCTGTCCGGTTTTTACTTCTCCACCTCGCTATACATCTATACAAAAAAAAAAAAACGAGAAACCGAAATCCGCTATCTGACTTTTACACAGAGCAAATAATTACCACCGCCCGCCCGGGGCCGCACGGCGGTAATTCTGTGCTCTGTGGAATTTTACTTCTCTACTCGCTATACATTGATACATTCATACAAAAAAATAAAATTGAAGTATCTACGTGTAATACTAGCGACCCGCCCCGGGTTCGCACGGGTGGACATTTATTTTTCACGCTCTCATTTGGCAGCGTTCGCGAAAATCGTTAACGTACGGCAGTTTTTTCGTCGACTTACTCCACAATTTTTGCTACCACGAAAAATTCTATCTATTTTCCGGGATTAAATATAGCCTATACGGATTCAGAAGAATTCTTCTAAGTAATGGTAAAAGAAATTTTGAAATCGATCCAGTAGTTTTTGAGCCTATTCAATACAAACATACAAAAATGCAAAGGTTTCTTCTTTGTAATATTAGTATGGATTAAAATGACCTCTTTTTGCTAAATGCTTACGTATGTATACAAAAGGTATATATAATATGTACCTACCTAAAATAGTATTTTTTAGAAATCAATCTGTCTGTTTGTTCTTGCTGATCTCTGAATCGTCTGGACCTATTTTGATGAGACTGCCACTAGCAGACAACTGATGTAATAAAGAGTAACTTAAGATACTTTTATTTAGTTCAATTCAAACGTAAATGAAGTCGCGGGCACAACTAGGATGTAATATATATAAATGAATAAATAAATAAATATTACTGGACAAATTACACAAATTGATGTAACCCCAAAGTAAGCAAATTATATGCTTGTGTT
>DVZL01001986.1:0-16286 GCA_018236625.1 Lasaia peninsularis
TCCACCCATTAGATATTGTTTTAATAGTCTCAAAGGTTGTCGCCACATCCGTAGCGGCAGTTACCCAAGAGCCCATTCAAAAAAAATCCATTTAGCTCCTCTGATATGACAAGTGACAAGTCCTGCGCCATATCGAGCACAAATATCGGTTTTTCTCACGATGTTTGCTTCACCGTAAGAACACTTAGAAAATGTACATAAGTTAGAAAACCTCAGCGGTATATGGCGGGGTTCGAACATGGACTACCGTAATGGAAGTTCAAAGCGCTTTTCACTAAGTCACAGAGGCTCTACTAAATTAGTATGTAACTGACAAACTTTCCGCCCGCAGCTTCGCCCGCGTGAAGTATTCTAATAACATAGACAATTTTTAAAGAGCAGATTTATAATACTTATTGCGTAAAAATAAACCCTCTATTTAATGTAGTTGTTTAAATTGTAGCCTATTCTATTTTCAAAATAGCTCAATCTTACTGTAAAGTTTCATCCAAATCTGTCCAATAGTTTTTTTGTAAAAGATTATTAAAAATCCATACTTACAAACTTCCGCGTTTATATTATTAGTAGGATTGACAAGAAATATTTACAAGGGATGGGTAATAGTTTGAATGACGTAAGACAGTTTTGGAATGTGGTAGCGCAAGCTACTCATTAACACTAAGGTCGTTTTAGCACGAATTTACGATAGAAAACTAAGAATATGAGAGGGCATAAACAATTTATTACAAAACCTCAATCATTCGTTAAATGGAGTTGATTTTTTGTTGAGAATGTTTACTAGGTGAGGGTATGTTTTTACGTAATAAGTATTATAAGTTGGAAAAATATGTGCCCTTTGAAAGTTGTTTCTGCTGTTTAAATAATTCACGCGGGCGAAGCCGCGGGCTGAAAGCTAGTATGTATATAATACAATATCGGTATGGATGTCAGTTAATACCAATAGCCCGTGAACCCTCGATATATTGGTCGTGTTTCAGTTTGCTTAAAAACTTACATACTTAGATAATGCTGTACACTCTAGCATCTATTTGGCAACGCCTTATTACCATCTTTTGTGTCATAACATAGGAAATCCGTCTACCCTCCAACCAAAAGCAATCACAATGCAAAAACAGTATATCGATGTTTATAAAATTCTATAAATATAGGTACTATTTAATGACATGTCATAATCTACAATACTAAATAAAAATTCCGATTAATATAATCTCGCGGTCAAATAAACTAATAGCATATCGGAGAGGCAAAAATGTATTTAGCTTTATCAACTGATTCTACGTAGAATTACATTTGTGTGCAAAAAATATGGCAGAATGTGTTTGGAACAAAAACTATTAGTTGTGAATTTGTCACAATTAAGTATAGGAATTTAGCCTCCAATTTGTCTTACCTCGAATTCATTTAATAAAAGTGTATGTTTTGAATGATTTTATAGGGTTCTGTAGAAAAGGTAAAAACGAGACCCATACAGGCTAGTGACATATGGACAGATAGACATGTGACACTAGCCTGTATCTCATAAATTGTGATAGCTAGACAGTTGAAATTTACACAATTTAACTATTATTAATTGATTAATTATTAATTAAATTATGTTTTTCTTTTACTGCCGTAACAATAAATACTAAAAACAGAATATATAAATTCTCGTGTCACAATGTTCATTCCCGTACTTCTCTGAAACGGCTTGACCGATTCTCATGAAATTTTGTGAGCATATTGAGTAGGTCTGAGAATCGGCCAACATTTAATTTTTGATAGCCCTAAGTGCGGGTGTTACGAAGTTCACCGGGATAGTTAGTAAATATAAAAGTGCCACCTATACAACAATTTTTTTTTTACCACTAGGGCAAAACGCGTCCATTCCCTGAGAAAATTTGGCGAAAGAAGCTCAGGAATTTTTTCTTATTTTGTTTTTTTTTTGAAATATTAATACAACACATTTTTGGTTATCTTATATTCTAAATTCTAAATTTTAATAGGAACCGTTTTAGGTTACGAATTATACAAAAAATAGCATTTGTTTGCAAAACGACTGGTTTCTCGAACATAGACCAGGCTTAGGTGTTAATTTGTCACAATTAGTCGGCTATTAGTCTCCATTTTATCTCTTCAATTTATAAAGCAAGAATGTTATAATGGAGGTGTATATTTCTAATAATTTTAGGTTTTGTTTACTAATGGTACGGATAAGTAACTAATGGTACGGATTAATAACAACTATTTTCTTTCCACTTCCATTTTAAGATTCCACTCTTCGTCTGTTTGTCTGTCTTCCTGTGACAAAGCTGTACTACATATACCGTGATAGCTGGAGAGGTGAATTTTTTTAAGATTTTGTACGGAACTCTTAGTGCGTGACTCACACTCGCATTTTTTAAAATTCTAGTTTTCCCCATACAAAACGTTACTTAGCCTCTTTTATTTTACATTAGAATCTAGTCTTTTTTAAAGTTTGTATGAGATATATAATTTACTAGCGACCCGCCCCGGCTTCGCACGGGTATATTATACATGTTATATGTACATAAAAACCTTCCTCTTGAATCACTTGACAAATAATTTGCAATAAAATAAAATTGCGACTATAATTAAAGATCTAAGCTATCCTATATCTCAAGTTGGACCAGACTGCTCACGGTGTGCCAATTTAATTTAAAATCGGTTATGTAGTTTAGGAATCCATCGCGGACAAACATCGTGACAGGAGATTTATATATATTAAGATATTATTACCTCACACTATAAAATATTCGCAATAATGATCCGTATCCGTACTGGTCTAGGTTATGATAATTTATGAGTTAAAATATTACAAAACAAATAGTTATCTTAAACCTAGTTGACCCTGGATTTACTACTTTTTAATACAAAAAATATTATACAAGACGTGAGCGAAGGAAATGGTTGTAATAATTCTAATAAAAAATAACAAACCTGCATTAACGCATAAGGCTATTATACTGTGGTAGACCATATCCTGTATACTGTAATTAAAATTCTAAGCGATGTTTATGCGGTTTTTCTTTACACAATAATAATAATTATAAAAATAAATAAATATCGTCATGCCTATACCTCCGAAATTCATGTTTTCATCAGTTTCATGATATGACAGGTGGCAATCGGGCACAAATTCGGTCGTACGATTTTATGGGAGCTGCTGCATACTCTCTCTCTCTCTCTTCGTCTTAGCCCTATCCCGTATTATATCAGATGATGTCGGGGTCACCTACCTAAACTAGGGGATTTGACTAAGACACCAGTTTCAATACAAGGCGACTGCCATCTGACCTCTGCAACCCAGAAGGAAACTAGGCCCAAACCTAGATTAGATCGAATTCAATGAATCCGGGTTTCCTCACGATGTTTTTTCTTAACCGTAAGAGCACTCAGAAAATTATCAAGTTAGAAAAGCTTTGGGGTGTGAAGCTGGACTACCTAAATGAAAGTTCGAGGCACGTGCCACTAGGCCACCGAGGCCATTATATCACAGATTTTATACCCTATGCAAGTTAAATTAAGCGAAAGCTAGATGTCGCTTATCGTGAGTAAAATTATAAATAGATAGTTAACTAGAGTAGAAGTTGATGGTTTGGCGGTTAGTGTTATAGACTTTTATGTCTGAAGGTAAAACTCAGCTGCTAATATCGGAAATATCTATAGCTAGCATGTATTTTTCATACATTGCTATATATTACTTAACGCCAGGTCCCTTGCGTGGTAGGCAGAGATTATTGAGTGTCAAAAAGACGATTTATTACGAATTACTATTCCATGTAAAAATAATCAGTAAGCTGTGTAACGTTTGTCAAATATTAATGTATGGTATAAAAAATTAAAGCTAATTTGGTAAAATTGAGATGGAATATGTTGATATAATTAAAAAAAATTGTTTAATAACTTATATTCGGCAAATAAAATATTTTTAATTTATTTTATTTCAAAAAATGAAATTTGAAAAGACGTGTAGAGTTTAGAATACGTCCTCAAAACTCTACCAATTCTTAATTGCTTTGATTTAGAAATAAGTTCGAAATGAAAATAGTTTCC
This sequence comes from Lasaia peninsularis, assembly GCA_018236625.1. NCBI lineage: Eukaryota > Metazoa > Arthropoda > Insecta > Lepidoptera > Riodinidae > Lasaia > Lasaia peninsularis. The sequence continues at coordinate 4,054 of DVZL01001986.1, forward strand.
AGTTGCAATAATGACCTTGATATTACGTTGGATGTGGTATAAATATTTTTGTATCGGAATGTTGGTAATCGACAGAAATTGTTATAAAAAAAGTAGATGCCATTTCAGATCCCGAAACGCATTCTACGACCGGTAGTCAAATGTCAAAATTTATTTTTTATCTACAATTCTAAATTTAAATCTAAATTATGAAGAGGTTGGTAGTGAAAACTATAATTTTATACAATCTTATTTTGTAACGTGTTCCTAGATTTTAGTTTAATTCTTTTTAGAAATGAAAATAAATATATTTAATTTATGAAAATATATAGACAGAAGTATTAGGTGTCATTGTATTAGGCCCCATAAGATGACACAAATCACGGATTTGCTCATGATATTTTCTTTCATTTCAGCAGTCAGAAAATGTACTTAAGTAAGAAAAATCCATTGTTACAGCGAGGTTCATGCCTGTACTACCAACATGAAAGTTTGAAGCGCGCATCACTAGGCCAACGAGGCTCTTTATGATATATGAAGAGATAAGACAATTTCAGATAGAGTTACTCGTCAAATAGGTAACTAACATAATAGTTTAAATGTTGTAACCATAATATTAGGAGCTTATGAACTTACTCACTTAATTGTGCACCAAGTATAAGTTTTCTGTTTTTTTTCTCTTTATGGGTCAGCTGGCTCTTTTGTTGGATATAAGCTCGCCCTTTGTATATATCTTTAAATTATTGTTTTTGTTATGTGGATTTCTGTACAATAAATAATAATTAAATAATAAATATTCTTCTTCTAATAAATTTATTTTTCTTCTTCTTTATTCATAAGGAGGAGAAAATACATATAATAAAAATAACTCATCGCTGTCTGTACGTGGAATATATGTAGTTTTCGTAAATATATTATGATAACATTCATTTAACATTAAATGTTTATTTCATTTAAATCGGTTAACAAATAATGAAGTTATGTCAATTTATGTCAATAATATATACCAATTTAAAAAGAGCTCTGGTATAATATTGAACAGATATTAAATGGGGTTCAGCTTAGGCTGAAAACTCGTCAGTTGGACGCGACGAAGCAGCGGACGGGGTACATAAATAATTAAATACAAATGCGGACGGAGTCGCGGCCATATCTAGTAAGTATATACGATTGGAGAACTAATGTACATATTGAATAGTAATTCGAGATAGGTGTTTGATGAAAAATGCATCATAAAGTCAATGTGGTAGAGTTTAATTTAACTTGTCTATCTATTTTCCGAGACTGGAAGGCAAAATTGCCTCCTTTCATTTATATTATCTGTAGTCAGCTGAAGTTCTTTTTTACCACCTTCCATATATACTATAATCACTACCAAAAGTATAAATAAGAAAGCATATTTTAATTCTAGGGTAAAATGGCTTAAATGAGTATTAGTTTTGTTAACTTTGATAAGACCCCGAAGGACATAAGGCTACTTTTTGTCCTGATATCCTAAAAAGTTTTCGTTTGTCATATAAATAAATATGGCTGAAGCAAATAAATGTCACATTATTAGTTATTCTATCATTATTAATAAATAAAATTTGAGTGTCTGTATGTAATATTAAAATAACCGTTCTCTACTAAGTGCATAAGTATATTTACAAGATACATATGTCTACATTTTTTAGAACTTTTGTCTGTCTGTCTATTTGTACCCGCTAATCTCTGAAACGCCTGGATCGATTTTGACGGGACTTTCACAGGAAGACAGCTTAAGTAATAAGGAATGGCTTAGGTTACTGTTATTTTAGAATTTTGTAATATAATGTAATAGTAGTGTATAAGATGATTTTGTATCGGAGAGTTAAGGACCATTATACGGAATACGATTATGGCAAGTACTGAGATAATGGTAGCAGGGATATGTAGCGGTGGTACGATTTTAGGGAAGCTGTTGCATGCTCTACCATTTTACAAGTTAACGAAATTAATTTATAAATGCTCTCTCTCTTCATCTTAACCTTATATCATTTCATATGGATGTTAGCTACCTAATCTAGGGGATTTTACTAGTAATTTAGAACCAAACCTAGATTAGATAAAACGCAATGAATCCGGATTTGCTCACGATGTTTCCTTCTTAATGTACTTAAGTTACAAACACTCATTGGTAAATGGCTGGGTTCAAACCTGGACTACCGGATTGAAAGTCTTAAGCGCCTACCGCTAGGCGACCGAGGCTCTTAATTTAATAAACGCTTTAGTGATATAAAAAATTCAACACTGAAGCAAATCGAAATATAGTCTCTTCGAATTATATAATCCTCAAATAAATTATGTGTTAAAATATTTGCACACCAATTTGTGGTAGAATACGTTGGTTTAACTTGGTTTCATTAAAAACTATTTTATAACAACTTTTTAACGCATTGGTATTCAGCGAATATTTTATTTCATTTCGATAGGCGTCAACCACTGGACCAACGAGGTGGTTTATATCGAACATTGAACATTGCATACATTCGTTTACTGGGGCATGGGTACATTGGTATCATTATGATATAATACTCCTTACTGTTACTAATATTAACAAGGCGGCGCGTGTCGATAATTATTAAAACCAGTTTATATATTGCGAGTCCACAACTTGGTCACCAACTAGCCTGATGACCATTCACCGTCGGAAACCGCTACTTTCGACACCTCGTTTATAATTTGCTTAACACAAACGGAGAATTCGAATTTACATTAAAGTTTCTTGCACCTCTTTTAGTAAACACACTTGAGAAGACTTAAAAATAAAAAATAATACTCACATTTAATATATCTACATTAAAATTCGGTTTCCACTTTGGTAATGTTAAAACGTCATAAATCACGAAAATTCACAAACAAATCCATAGGGAAAGTCGATTTTATTCAAATTCAAGGTCACGTGTCGAACAAAACAAGAATTCCACGATATTTCGATATCCGAAAATGTGTAGAGCGCAATACGTAGTGTCGCGAGGTAGAGGTTAGCGAAACTGCCGTACGTGCGCTGGCGCCGCCAAGGTATACTTACTTTTACTTTAAGTCTGAGCAGTTAGGTCGCGAGACCTCGCTCGTGGAGTTGTATGTTATGTTGTTTTACAAGTTTTATAATTTAAAAAAAATAACATCGAATATTTTTTATTAGCTGCCATAGCGAACTTCGTATTAAAAATGTTTATATGGGAAAAAACATAAGCGTTGTTTTTTTTTAATTTGCAGTTTTCTTTCGATAAGGATTTTTGTCACGCTTTAACAAATTTATAAAAGCGGCCGAGGTGAACGCATGTAGCGATTTTTTTTAATACTGACCATCAAGAAGAAAGTTTATCTCGAACACACAGATAGCCATGGCCTGAGGACTTCGTATTACAATATTTTATAAATAAAGTGAATTTATAAATGGAAAAAACATGGCGTATTGTTATAGAACATCTCAAAACGTATAGTGAAATAGGAGAAAAAAAATTTTTTTTTCCCCTAGAAACTGTAACTAGCCGTCAATGTTAGACGGCAAGAAGTTTGCCGCGTTGGCTAGTACTTAATACGAAACTCAAAACAGTTATTTGAGGATATCATTTAGCACACGATTTTTAACACGAGGGTCTATACTATATTTATACTATGTATATACTCATATTATATCCGTATTTTCCCTTCTCGGTAGCCCTTCACAAATTTCCAAAAACACCCTATATCTAATTTTTTTTCAAGCACTAGTTTAAATCTTTGAAATGAAAATGAAATGTTTTCTTTAATTGAAAATTTGGGAACATTTATCACAAAAACCATAAAAGTGCTTAAATCAAAACATCACATAGTTCTTTCATAAATAAAAACATCATTGTTATTGTTTGAATGAAATGAAAATTATTTATTTGCCGAACATGTGTCTTAAAAGTTGTTACAAAACAAAATATTTTAATTGTACCAACATATTCTAAACAATGTGGTGTGGAAATATTTTAAAGCATATTTTATATTTTATTAAATTATATATTATTTACTAGTTATCTTATTATCAATAAACATTATTTTACACACGACTTATTTTAACTTTGTCTACCATTAACTACCACCGTTTCCAAACCTAGCCAGTCAGGTGAAGAAACGCGTAACAAACTCCTCGGCAACTATGACTTCCTTAATCAAATTCATACTATATCCAATATTAATTATATGTATTTATTACTTAATTTTATCTTTAAAAAAATAATTTATGCGATAATAAGTTTTATCTAAGAATAAGTCAAATTAAAAAACCTTGTTACGAAATCTTTTAAGCGGAAGTGATTTAAGATTATCAGGAATATGGTTGCATTTATCAATAGACATACAATACACATTATTTTTATAAATCTTAAGTTTTTGATGAGGCACATACAGCTTCTCACTATTTCTAAAATGAGAAGTCCCCAACATTTCAGCATTTGTTTTGAACAAATAATGATGTTTTTTTACAAATACAGCTAAGATATATAAATAAGGTAAAGGTAAAATTTTGAGTGACTTAAAAAGTGGTTTACGTGAGTGTAACTGATTGACTCTACATATTGGTCGTATACATTTTTTATTTTTTAATTGTTAATACACAGCAACATTTTTATTGTTAATTGTTATAATGTGAGTTATTACAGTATTATTAAATCGGAAACTAATAAACAAAATGTATGTTTAGAATCATCTTAATTCTTTGCAATTATTTTTTAGGTTATTTCCTCCTCACAAAGAATTTCAATGCTTATATATTATATGTGTATCATAGTATATACAGGGCGTCCCACGGCTATGCCACATAGAAGGAAATACCTTAAATATTGCAGACAGAACATTTTGCTAAAAGAAGACATTATTTAAATTAAAAAAAAACAATTTAAACTGCATTTATACATTTTTAAATAATTACCTGGAGCAACCGGGAACCCGCTACACAAAAATACCCTATAACAATTATTTTTGCTGCATAACATTTTACATGGATATTAAATAAATTTTTGATTATTTAAATAATAAAAACGTGATTGTTACAATTCTAATACTTTTACCATGCTTCGGAAATTAATAAGCAACATTAAGTATCAGAATAATTATAATTCATCCCAATGATTGGAAAAAGTTTTTCCTTCCATTATCATTGTATGTTTTCAGTTCGTGGATTCACAATATGAACCTCTGCCTACTCTTTCAGGAAAATGGGCGTGACGATGTTTATGTTTTACACAAATTTTAAAATTACTTAAAACACGAGTGATGCAGTACGTACTATACTTGTACTCTTAAGAGAATAGTATAGTTCTCTATATTTAAATCCTACTTTAATATAATTAATGCGAAAGTTTATTTGATTTTTGATATTTCGCTGTATAATTTCGGTACAATATCTACTTCTTCTACTGTACAGTATTTTAAAGTTTTTGTTACTCTTTTATATATATCCTAGTATATACTTATATAAGTTTCGCTTAAACCGACAAGTTACTTTTAAGTATTAAATATTTATTTCTTTTGTGATATGGCTGAGTGGTCATAAATTTGAAGGATTATAAATTAGAGTCAGATTATTTAAATAAATCTCTATTAATCCAAATTGAGAGCAAGGTTATTAAACAATTTAGCGATATAAAGATACAGGCTACAGATACGATCTAAAACTATGAGGTTTTATTTCGGTTAAAATTAAAATGTACGGCCTCTACTATCTATTGACAACCCTAATGAGGAATCATTAATAATATTTAAATTATAATATTTGGGAGTTAAGATTTTAATAAATATTATTTAGTTGAAAAGCTTATATCCTGCTTGTAAATATAATATTATTTTGATAAATATCTTTAAAATTTCTAAACTTTAAATCAGTTTTGTTTTATTGATTTATAAAAAGGTTTTTTTCGCCTATTATCCCCCAAGGGATAGGCAGAGGAGTGCCAGTATAGCCATTCACAACTTGTGATTCCAGTATACATATATACTAGAACACCTAAAATTAGCCAAGGTACTATGGTCCATGATGTGATAGGTGGCAAGCCTATCGTCACTTGGGACACATTCCAATCCCGGGCAAGGTAATGCTTACTCAAAATAATCTGAATAATATTTAAGTAAAGTCGCCTGTCTTGGGAATTGAGCCCGGGACCTTACGCGGCTAACGATCTTAACAGGTGGCAGTCGTACCGTTACACCACTGATTCGATTTATTAATGTTTTTAGGGTTATAATAAACATTTTCAAGTGATATGAGTTTCCAAATATCTTAGCAAGGTATTTCTTTATTAAAACCAAGCAGTGGAAAAGCAATATGCTTATGATAAAATTGTCAAACTAAAATTTGTTTGCTCGACTATTTAACGAGCTACCACGTTAATTTAACCGACAACCGACACGCACTAGGCTAGTTCATGCACTAATTACCATTGTTAAACAGAATTTCTTGTTGACTTTGGTCTTCTCTTAGAATGTGACATAATTAAGCCTCGCCACGTAAGTTCTTGCATAATGTGTTATATTACAGCGGTATAAAATGTTGAGCGGAAACATGCGTCTTAAAATCTCACTAAATAAAGTAGGCATAATAAGGAAATGACGTTTGGAATTTAGCTTACGTATGTAGACTCTGTAGTATAAGACGCTTCTTTTGATTGTAAGTCTGCTATTGTCGTGTTTCACGTTGGCGGATAAAGTAACTGCCGAATTTAAAAGAGCAAAAAATGTAAATTTAGAGTGGCATAGTTTATTCATTTATTTGTTTTTTTCTATTTTTTTCTTGTTTTTTTTTTAAATCCGAATTAATCTAACCCCAAAGTAAGCAAATTGTATGCTTATGTTTTGGGTTATGTCAACGATACTAATACACAGAAATACTTAAATATATACAAGAATAAATTTAATAGACCAGGAAACACAGACATCTATGTGCTTCACACAAATGCCTGTCCCCGTCGGGAAACGAACCCGAGCCTCGCTAGTCGATGTGGTTAATGGTTAGTTTAGCGGTTCGGACTTCTATTATTGTAGTTGATGTTCAAACTACGCCATGTATAAGTTTTTACTCTAAACTATATTTTTGAAATGCTTTTTCTGTGAAGCAACATATTTTAAGGAAACTCAGATTCGTATATCCGAATTAGACCTAATCTATTTGGACATAGTTTCCCTTCTGGGTTACAGAGGTTAAATGACTACTCTGTATAAAAATTAGCGTTCCGTAGAATATATAATAATAATATAATAACCCTGATATCATCTGATATAGAGACAGGATGAAGTCTAGGATGAACAAGTAAAATTTACTGGTAAATTTAAAAGACACATCTTGTCTTTACTTGATGAAGTATACCAGTAGCATCTTTAATTTTATAATTACGATACCACACCCATATACCTATAATAATGCACCCACGATTAGCCGACGATGTTAGGTCCCATTTTATGACAGACTAGCTGTGCCCGCGACTCCGTCCGCGTTTTTAATTAATTAATTTATTTTATACATTTCTAAAATAAAATTCTAATATAAAAGTAGCCTAAGCCGTTCCTTATTACTTAAACTATCTGCACGTGAAACAACATAGACAGACAAACAGACAAAAATTCTTAAAAATACTATTTTGATATACGTACTAGTAAACGTACATATGCATTTAGTTAAAAGCTGTTACTATAATATTAGCATATATATAATATAGCATACAGACACTACAATTTTATTTATTTGTATAGATTTGTCGAAAATATTTTCTGCTTGTTTGCCTTCATTATTACAAACAAAAATGTATGGCCTTATGTCTCACTTATGTAGCTTTTTATAAAAATGTTGTATTACCTAAAAAACTTGAACGTCATTTAAGAATGTATTAACTACTAGCTTACCCGGCGAACTTCGTACCGCGTAACAGTCAATGCATGTCGTGTTACCTTTTAGCTGAACTAATTTAGGCTTTGATGAACATAATATTATAATGATACAAAGTAAATATCAACATTGATAGACATATGAAAATATAATACATACAGAAAGAGAATAAAAATTTAAAAAATACAAAAAAAATGTCGGTAACCTATAGAATAAATTTTAGAAATTGTTTTCGGAAATAGAAAGTTTATTTTACACAAAATAAATTTCTGAACACACGCTTAAACGTTAAACATTTTATCATTATTTCTGTACGGGCGCATAAATATTTGAGGAGCTCCTATGTATCTGCTTGCACTATTAAATCTTTTTAATTGATTAAAAAAATACAGACTATGCATAAATGTCAAATATTCCTTACAGTATTTGACAGGATGGACAACTTATGTTTGACATGTACTAATCATTTTATTGAAAATAATTAATTTTTCATTATTATTTATTCATCTAGTTTTCATTGTTTTTAAGATATAGTCTGCTATTCGGGGCGGAGAAAAATACAACGAATCAAAAACCATGAAAAGATTCCTTGGTCCAGCAGATCTCGAGTTATAAGTGTTGTAACAAACCCGACTTTCTTTTTTTTATATACAAAGAAAGAAAAAATAAATAAAACTGTTCTGATATCGGCTTGCCTCAAAAGATTTCGAGCATTCCGATATTAGACGTTGTGGTTTCTATGAACAGGGATAAAAAAATATTTTCACATAGACTCTTCAATCGGTCTCTATAACCCGTCTGTCTTCTTCATCGTCCCCTTTCGCCTTTTTCTATATTACCGTAGTTACTGTGCCCGCATGTTCATTTAATTGTTATATTTTATACATTTCCAAAATAAAATTATCTATACCAATATAATAAAGAGGAAAGGTTTTATTTTTTGTTTGTTTGTACTAATTGAATAGGCTCTGAAACTGCTGGATCGATTTGAAAAATTATTTTACCATTAGAAGCCAACATTATTCCTGATGAACATAGGCTACTTTTTACTACGGGAAAATGCTTAATTCTTAGGGGAAAACGGGTTCCGCGCTGAATGTAGACATGCGAATCCCGTGGCCCCGGTGCACGCAAGTGGTGGACACCGTGGGGTTTTAGCCGGTAGGAGTCCGGCATGCCCCCGCGCCGCACCCTAGGCGCGGGAAGTCCATGAGGATTTCCCCACGAAAAAAAAAAGGGGAAAACGGGTAATGGGAGAACGGGTAGTAAGAATTATCTTTCCGTACTTATCTATTTCACATATCTTCTAAATGGCTAAACGAATTGGGTTGAAGTTTTATAAAGATATTTCGATGGTTTTCTGCATGATTTTAAAATTCAGTTGAACACGGTAGGTGGCGCTGCTGTCAATATGTCAACCACGATCTAGCAGTGCGAAGCCGGGCCGGGCTGCTAATTCTCAAATAAAAGTAGCCTATGCCGTTCCTTATTAAATTAGCTGTCAAAATCGGTGCAGCTGTTTCAGAAATTAGCGGGTACAAACAGACAGACAGATAAGTAGACACACACAGATAAACAAAAATTCTAAAAAATGTTATTTTGGTATAAGTACCTTGAATACTTACATAATATGCCTTTACTAAAAAGCGTTTATATTAAATACAGATAATCCAATTTTATTTGTTTATATAGATTTGGTTTTAAATTAAAATGAACCAAATTGCCTTACTTTTCCCTATCATCAGAACATCAGTGCTCGCCGCTGTCACGTTTTGGTTCTAGAAGTTAGATGAGCTAATTTAGTGACTTAAAATCTCAATCTCAGGTTGGCAACGTACCATGAATGCCTGCCTACAGGCGAGATGTATTTCTAATAAACTCTTAAGAAAAATAAGAACTTTCTTTATATTTAATAAAGAGTTCAAGATTCATTGTTTTGGTCATCTGTTATAAAAAAAAATAAAAAAGTAAACGTCACACAAGTTATTCAATCAACTTGATATTTGTTGCCAATGGCGACTGGATAAAGTCTACCGAAATAGTATATCAAGGCCAAAAGTTTCATGTACATATTTCTTTATCTCAATCCCTACTTTGCGAGTGGACTAACTAGTTTTATCCATTAAAAAGACAATAAATGTAATATTTATTATGTCTTTTGTTAACTTGTTTTTGTATTTAAGCGTTTTAGCAATATCCGCTTATATTTTTGAATTATCGTTAAATGTATCCTGGCATCTGTTGAACATATTTTTTGTTGATTTGGACCTCGTGTTGATCCGGGTCCTTGTGTAAAATATACCATCTTCCTATCAGCAGCTCGTAAGAGGCGAGAATAGGGCAACTGGGTCACTCCCAACAATACTGGAGGAAGATCGCTGTGCAGCAACTCGCCCGGGTAGGAATCTAACGCCTAACTTATTCTTGACGCCATAATGACACTGTCGTGTTCCGGTCCGGAGCGTAGGATAGCCTTGCACATCGAGCTTAACAACCCGACTGCAGGATAGACCTGACTACAACATCTATGGTGTTTATAGGCCATAGTTGCCTATTACTATAAGGAAAGCCATATTGTGCTTGTTCGCTGTCTTATAACGACAATAAAAAAACGATAACTTATTTCAGGATATTCTGTCGTACAAGTAAAGTAAAGTAACAAGAACGCTATCCAGCTTATTTTTTTGGTTTAAACATATCAGATTTGTTAGCAGCTGCCAGTGATTCCTTTATGATAAAATATTGTTAAAATAATTCAAAAATAATATATTGGTCCCGGGTTCTTTTTTCTACCAGGCAGCTCGTAAGAGGAGACCATAGGATATCAAGGTCATCGCCAACAAGACCGCTGGTAGTAGAGTGCTGTGCATCAACTCAACCGGGTAGGGGTCCACCGCCTTACCTATTCCCACCGCCATAATGACAATGTCCTGTTCCGGTCCGGAGGGAAGGGTAGCTGGTAGACTTACACGCCAGGCCTAACACCCCGGCCACAGGACAGCGACGCACCTACAACATCTATGGTGCATATAGGCCACATTTGTATCTTACCGTAAGCCGTGAGCTTGTTCGCTTCTTTATTTATTTCTAATTTTAAAAATTAAATGTAATAAAATTAACTCTTGCCACCAAATACCGTCTTGGTCATAAAGAAAATAAAAAAACTTTTAGAGAGTTCAAACGAACGTAGTCAAACATATTTTAATGACCTTCTCCTAACTTTATGTCAAATCAGGAATTAGTGAAAAATGTTGCAGTAAAAAAATACTAATTAAAATAGTAGTTTTTAAACGAAACATTAGGCAATTTTTTGGTATAAAAAACTTTTCTAGTTTTGAGTCTATTCCCCTCATGAGTTCAGTTAACCCTATCTTACAATGCTGTTTAATCTATAATGTTTATGACTGAGAGTGAAGCCGCGGGCGTAATTTAGTTTTATTGAAAATGTCTAGTGAAGAATTTTTATTCACCTACTGCCATCTTTGCTACATAACTAGTACTACGTTAAAGTGTTGGTAGATAAAAGACAACGTTCTAGGAACCGTTCTATGATAATTAATGCTAACTGCTATATTATGTAGTACAATCAAAAATCACTAGATGGCAGTTGGAACCAAACCAATATTACAATATTATTTCAGAGGTTCGACGTTAACTTTGTTTTATTGCTGTGCAGGCAGCTAGTAAGAAACCAGCATAGGTTAATTGGATCACTTCCAATACGACCACTGGTGGTAGAGTGCTGTGCAGCAACTCCAGGTAGGGTTCCACCGACTTACCTATTTCTGCCGCCATATTGAAATTGTCGTGTTCCGGTCCGGAAGAAAGGGTAACCGGTAGACTTACACATAAGGTCTAACAGCCCAACCAAAGGTCAGCGGCGCACCTACAACATCTATGGTGACTATTACCATCAGTCCGAGACCCGTGTGCTTGTTCGCTGTCTTATACCAAAAAAATACAGTGTATGTACTTTTAATATTAGTTTTCGCCTATATCATATTTCTTAATATTATTATACGGCATCTATTCTTGTCATTATTTTTATTAACTTTTGATGTTGGACCCGCATAAAGTTCTTCTTTCATATCTATAGGTATGACACAGCTGGAAGATCACTCAGGGTTTTAATGCAAAGATGCATTTGAGAACTACAAGTACTACGTACATATTATCAAGCCAGCTTCCTTACGCGTTAGGCAGAGAGTATCGAGTGCTAAGTGTCACGTACCCTTACTTGTCTGGTTTCCGTCACATTTACATTTCATTTCGCGCCAGTTACTTACATATTATTATTTTATATGTAGCAATAAATGGTTATGATTATTAAATTCTTTGCTTTTTCTCATATGGGTTAGAATTTACATTTAGGGGTGTTTAAGAAGAG
>DVZL01001987.1:0-16284 GCA_018236625.1 Lasaia peninsularis
ATCAAAGGCATTTATTTGTCTTGTGCATTTTTTCCAGAATTGTATTTGAAAAAAAATGTCTACAGTAAGATAAAAAACTTTTGTTTTGTAACAACTTTTAACATGCATATTCGGCAAATAAATAATTTTTATTTCGTTAGTATCACTATCAAAGGCATTTATTTGTCTTGTGCATTTTTTCCAGAATTGTATTTGAAAAAAAATGTCTACAGTAAGATAAAAAATGTAAGACCTTTTTGGGAATCGGTACATTAACTGTGTACTTATAACTATGTCGAAAATGAGTAAACATGTTTTATTATCAATAACCTTACATTAAGTCTACCAATGTCTGTTTATTGTTTTCTTTCACTTCCTGTTGTGTAGTTTGGTTGTTATGATTGTTATTATACTAATTAACTAACGCCATAACTGGTTCCATTAGTAGATTTATGGGAATCACGGAATGTATAAATATATTCACACCAGGTCCTATGCAAAGTAGGTAGAGAATGTCGAGTGCTATTTGTCGACAACCTACAAACTTGCCTAGCTTCCTCCATATTTTTATGGAATAAGACTGCCAGTAGACACACGGGTCTCCTGATGGTAAGAGACAACCGTGGCCTATAGACACTATGGATGTTGTTGGTGCGCCGCTGCCCTGTCGTCGGGCTACCATTGAAAAACACTGCCCTACCCACTAACACCCCTGCGGAGTTTACCTCCACTGTGTCCGTGGTGAGGTGGTGGCGGGTACGCTTTCGCATTCTACCGCCATGAAAAAAAAAATGAAAGTAGCCTTCATTTTTTAGTAGCCTTTTATTCCTTATTATACCAGCTGTCTGCCAGTGAAAATTTACAAAATCGATCCTGCCATTTCAGAGAGTAGCGGGTACAGACAGACAAAAAGATAGATAGACGGACAAAAATTCTAAAAAAATATTATTTTGGTATATATAGGTACCTTGTAAACATACATATGAATTTAATAAATATAGTTGTTTTAATATAATAAGAGTATAAAATTTTTGAATATTAATTACTACACTATCTGTCACGAGAAGGTATAAAATATGTAAACAAACGTTCAGAAGTTCCCAACATTTGGGTCAAAGGAAAAAAATATTTTTTTTAAATTAAATAATGATGATATTTTTATTATTCATCCATTCCATTATAAACAAATACACAATAACAAATAACAAAAACGATAAAATTAAGGTAATAATTAAAAAAGACTAACAACAATAACAAAATGATAACGAAAAAATAACAAAATCAATAATTATAACAAAATCCGTGATTTTAATAAAGCAATGAAATATATTCGTGTGTATTTAAAACTCGAATGACGTTTATTTCAAAAAGCGAACCGAAATTTTGCAATTCCTGCGATCGGCGCGTCCCCGTACCACGAAGAAAAAACGATAGTTGTCAAATAATATTAGACTAAATTAAAAAGGTCATTACTTTCATATAACCCGTATATATTTTTACTTCTATTGAATATGGTCAGTTCATTTATGTCACGCAGTAAAAATATTTGCTTGTTAAAAGAAGTTTGTTTACAAAAATTATAGCTTCTCGTGACGGGAAGTATAAGGAAATATAAGACGTATGCTTGTACTTACATCAATCAATACGCTTGCATAATAATACGTTTGGAACTCGACTTAAATGAACGCCGACGATAACTACGCTGTAACTTCAAAGGCGTTTAAGTTTCAAGATAACTTCACTTTAACATCTTAAGCTGTATTGAGCATTACGTAATTCTTAAGGATACAGGATGGTTAAAAACCGGTAAGTCATACATAAATTCATTCTAGTAATCCTGGCGATCTTCTTACTGCTAGAAAACAGAAGTATAAAAAAGTTGATGTCGACGTAACCGATCTGCACACAAAATTTCAGGAGATCGGAACGGAACATGACTAAAGAATCCTATATCCGTGTTTTGATTCTAAGCTCCCGTAAGTTTTAGTCAAATTGGTTGAGAAAAATCGTGAATTATATTTAGCTAAAACTTCTGACAATTTCTAATTTCGATAATCAATGAAAAGTAAAATTCAATAATTGGTATGAAACTTTGCTTAGATTCTACACAAATAAATAAAATTGAAGTGTCTGTATGTAATACTATAACAACCTTTTTATGAAATGAATATGTATGTTTAGAAGGTATAAAAATAATATACTTCAGAATTTTGTCTATCTGTTTGTCTATATGTTTGTTCCCTCCGTTTCATGTTTTCTGAAACTGCTGGGTAGGTTTTGACGGGACTTTCACTGGCAGACAGCTTATGTTATAAGGTGTAGTTTAGGCTACTTTAATTTAGTTAAATTCAAACACAGACGAAGTTGCGGACTTAAAATAGTGGATAATATAATAATAAATTCTTGCAAATCTTCAAAATACCTTTCAAATTAACAATGCTTGTTATCAAAAAGCCCTGCAGACATACAAAAATCATAAACAAAGAATATTCTCTAAAAATTTATAAGACTTTTAGGAGCAACCTGTAAATGTGTCGGATTTCACTTTTAATGAGCGACATCTTGCAGCATGTCACTGGAAACGCTGTCGGCTATTTTGCTGTATTTTCTATACTTTTAACTCATCTATGTTTGCATCTTTTTAAGGTTTACCACTCAAACATACATTTTTTTCATTACATTCCTTGCGAGGCAGGCAGAGAGTATCGAGTGTAAAAATTCCTACATACTTGCCAATCTTCGTTCACATTTGTTACTCTCTTCATATAAACACGTTGGTTTCGAAGATTCTTGACTTCAAACTTTGGATAATACTCAACCAATTTTGTCGTAGAATGTCAACCTAGGTCAATCTAGGAATGTTTCCCCTGGTACATACCTCACACTACATGTGGAGTGAAGGTATCTTCAATTAAATTAAACAAATAATAGTTTCGCAAGTAAATAAAATATAGTTACGCCTATTTCCATGAAGAGATAGGCAGAGGCATAAACTATTATGCACCAACAATTAGTCGATGATATCATGTCCCATAATGCGACCATCCTACCTGGGAATCAAACCTAATATTGTAAAGAGGAAATATTTGTTTATTTGTATTGAATGGGCTCCAAAACTATTGGACCGATTTGAAAAATGTATTTACCATTATAAGCCGATATTATCCCTGATAAACATAGGCTACTTCTTACTACGGGAAAATACTTTATTTCTACAGGAAAATGGGTGATGGGAGAACGGGAAGTAAGATTTATCTTTGCTTATTTATCTATTTTACATAACCTCTAAATGGCTTAACCGTTTGGGTTAAAATTTTATACAGATACTAGCTGTTGCCCGCGGCTTTGCCCGTGTGTGACTATCATACAAACTAAATCTAGGCAATGAAACTGAATCATTTATATTTATTTATCATCAAAACATTTCCATCCAAATATTCATCCCCTCCTCTAACTCCCCCCCCTTTTTTGAAGTAAAAGTAGCCTTATTCTTCCTCAAGGTCAACTCTATCCTTATACTAAATTTCATCAAAATCTGATCAGTGGTTTAGATGTGAAAGCGTAACTGTAATATTACCAGAGATTTAATAACAAAGACAACTTTTAAAGGGCAGACATTTTTCCGACTTATAATGGTTATTGGATAAAAACATACCCTATTTTAATGTAGTCGGTTAAAAAGTAGCCTATGTCGTTCCCTAAGGTCAACTCTATCTCTGTTTTAAATTTTATCAAAATTGGTTCAACTGTTTAGGCGTCAAATCCTAACAGACAGACAGAAAGAGTCACTTTCGCATTTCTAACATTAGTAGGGATTTAATAATACAGACAACTTTCAAAGGGCAGACATTTTTCCGCCTTATGATAATTTTTTAAAAACATATCCTCTTTTAATATGGTCGGTTAAAAAGTAGCCTATGTCAACACGAGGTCAACTCTATCTGTATACTAAGTTTCATCAAAATCGGTTCAGTGGTTTAGGCGTGAAAGTGTAACAGACAGACAGACAGACAGAGTTACTTTCACATTTATAATATTAGTACGGAAGGACGGATTACATTGATACAACTCTTAACAAATAATGTATTAAAATCGGCCAAATTTGATTGCCATAAAAACTGTTCTAGTGAGTTAATCTTAAAAGATAGATATATACTGTCGCAAACATTTTTGTAGATCATTTCAAGGAAAATAATTGTTTCATACATATAATTTGGTATTTTAAACCGTTTTCGCAGCGCACGCAACGGAAGCCCTTATGGATAAATAATTTTCTCCGTTTTTTCCAATATTTCTTTGCTCCTATAGTCGCAGCGTAATTTTATACAGCTTAAAGCCCTCCTCAATAAATGGTCTATTCAACGCAAAAAGAATTTTTTTCAATTCGAATCAGTAGTTCCTGAGATTAGGGCGTTCAAACAGACAAATAAAGAAACAAACTTCAGCTTTATAATGTTAGTATAGATTTCAATGGTTTCCTTTTTTAATAGGAGAAGGAAGCGAACAAGCACACGGTCTCGTGATGGTAAGAGACAACCGTGGCCTATAGACACCATAGATGTTGTAGGTGCGTCGCTGTCCTGTGGCCGGGGTGTTAGGCCTGGTGCAAGTCTACCAGCTACCCTACGGACCGGAACACAAGATTGTCATTATGGCGGTAGGAATAGGTAATGCGATGGATCCCAACTCGAGAGAGTTGCTCCACAGCACTCTACCACCAGTTGTCAAGTTGGCAATGACCTTGATAAGATACTCTAAGAGCTACGCTCTACGCTGCCTGGTAGAAAGGCAGATGATCTATTCTACACAGATGAGCCGGACCAACACAGGAAAAAAATATTATATTTAATTTACATCATTAGTACTTGTTATTATAGTGATCGAAATACATCATATGTGAAAATTTCACATATTTAGCTATCACCATTATTTATAAAAACGGCAAGAAATCACGTTTATTGTATGGGAGCACCCTTTATATATTGATTTTATTCTATTTTTAGTATTTTTTTTGTTAAAGCGGCAAGAGAACATCATCTATAAACATTTTAACTTGCTAGCTATTACGGTTGATGAGATACAACCTGGTGACAGATAGACAGACGGACGGCGGAGTCTTAGTAATAGGGTTCCGTTTTTTGCACTTTGTCGCAGCTGAATGTCATTAAGTCGGTCAAACTCATCGAGCAGACGACGAAACTACGGATCAATATTGTCCGGAATCATAGCAGAGTCCGTATTTGCTGCTTCGCGGGAAGTGAATGGCTGCGGTTCCCAAGGCTCCCACTCCTCTGGATCGGAATCACCTCCATGTTCCATTATCATCTCCGAGTAAATTTGAAAATCTTACGATGCTGAAAAAAATACACCGCTTATTTTTGCTTAGTTTTGTAATAAAAATAGGTATAATGCATATGGTATAGTTTTACAGGTTAAATTTTTTACTGACAAAGCGACACTAAAAAATAGAAAGAAATTAAGCCGTTTGCATTAAAATTTTATTTATGCACTGTGCTGTTATCATTATGATATATTTCTATTTATTTTTTTCTATCATTATCATGTTTTAACCAATTTTACTTAAACCCTAAAAACGGCGTGACATTGAGAGCAAAAGTAAACAAGCGACAAGCGACAAATGTGACGGAGTAGAAAAAGCACGGAGGTCCAATTAAACAATTTCATGGTTGAGCAAACACCATAGGTTTCTAAAAGTTTCAAATACATTATTGTAATGTTGATAATAATATTGCAACAGCTATTGTTGCTGGAAACGTTTCGGAGGTTTATCACCCAATCTAAAGAAGGCAATCATAATTGTTATTATATCTCAGGTCATTACATTTCATTTGTTTGCCCTAGTTATCTGTACATATAAGCCTGTTAAAATCAATAGCCGCGTAAGGTTCCGGGTTTAATTCAAGTCGGGCAACTTTTCTTCAATGTTTTTCAGATTATTCTAAGTAAGCATTATATTGCCCTGGATTGGAATTTGCCCGAAGTGGCCTATCACATCAGGCTCTTGGCTAATCGTGGGTGTCTAGCGTATAGATGTAGTGGATATACTAACACACCTCTGCCTCTTCAGGGATAATATGGTACTTTATTTTAATTAAAAAACGCGGAGGAATTCGTGGGCACAGCTAGTCTATACCTACATATAAGAAAACTTGAAGAGTGAATTCTGTACATTGAGGATATTTAAAAAAATAAGGCTTTAACGACTAAAAGAGGGTAATAGTGTATTATCGGTATTAATTAAATAATGAAATAATTTAAATAAAATCTTCACAGTGGTACAAAATATTGAAAACATTACTTTTACGAGACGCCTTCTCCTGCTACCACATCTTCAGTACTCGCCATTGTTATGTTCTGATTTGGAGACTAGAGTAGGTGTAAAGTTACATTCGTCAAAATCTATATTAATACGTGATGCCAAAACTTTGGACCTCTTTTTACGAAAATTGCGCGGACGCAAGAGCATAAAATTTGTTACACTTATAGTTTATGTGCAGGAGAAGTGCAGAACGCTAATATTTTTCAATAATAATGCTTATAAAGTAAATTAAATCAATAAATAAAACATTACCCACCTACCATGCATTTGACACACACACACAAACACTAGTATCTGTTACAAGCATACATACTCTGTTTTCAAATTGTTTCGTTTGACATTTAATATTTTTTAAAGTTTTATATTTCTAAATATAACGGTCAAGGACAGTTTAGTTAAAGTTCACTGTATCGGGAAGGTTCCTGACTTGGAATTATGGTCAAACAACCCTATCGCATATAAACTCCAATTCTTGTGACGGGTGATGACCAATACAAGAACTAAAAAATGTTTATAGATAATAATTCCTTTTTTTCTTGAATGTCCTCAGCGTATTCACAGTTTATAAATATATATTATGTAGAGAATGGAGATACTACGTTATAGTTGTTTTATTGCTCGACGATCAGTAGTCGTTAAAAATCTAGGCCAATTGTCAACGTATTGCTTAATTTACTGATTGACAATGATGGAATCGCGTCAATGGGATACTTATATTGATAATTGGCTTCTTAGGCCAGAGTCATTGTGTACGACATTTTATTGACAATATAGGAGATATAAATACACAATTAAACATTATAATATATTATTTTATTAATAATGAAAAGATAACAATTTTAAATGTAAGTTACGTAAAAATTAGCAAGATAACATTATACGATAAATGAAATCTTATTTTTGAATGATATAGATAGGAATGTTTACGAAAATGAAAAGCCCGTCTCCACAAACAAAGCTTCGAATGGGTACGGCGAATAATACGTCTTGAAGCGGGCCATTTTTAATGACTCATGGAAGGCATTCGTCAGCTGACACAGCTCTACAAGTTTCGCGGAAATGTTATAGACATACCTTCAATTATATTTTACCCTCGTGTGTCGGTGCGTGAACCTGATAAGGTATATATACATATACCAAAGGTTTTTAATTCGACTGTTTCTTTAATATTACATGGACATCCAAAACAATAAACGTATTTTGTCACGAGACTACCTTAAGACTACCTTTGAAATCGTATGAGCCATCTTCTAAAACAAGAATCTTTAAAATACACTTGGAATTGCCAGAGTAATCCCGTAACAAACAATATACCTACTGACGAAATAAGAATCTCCTCCTCTTTGAATGCACTCATCATAAAGTAGAACTCAAAACTTTTAGTCGGATGTTGAATTTTAATTTTTAAATCACGACCTGTCCTACAAAAATCTTCAAATAACATTCATAATCGTAGTAAGCCGCCATGTTGGTCCGGGTTCCGTTGTTGAATAGGCCTACTCGACTGCCTTCCACCCAGGTAACTCGTAAGAGGCGATCACAGGGTCTATTGTCACCAACACCGTGACATTGACTAGGTGGTAGTCTTGCAACGACTCGCCCGGATTGATACCACCTTACCTATTCCTGACACAATAACGCCAGTGCTCGCCATTGTGGTGTTCTGGTTTGTCGTGAGGCTTACCATCCCAGCCTCAAGTTGGCGTCGCACCATTTCCACCTTTGGTGTCTATAGGCGACGTGTGTTTCTTAACATCAGGAAAGCCGTCTGCTTGTTTGCCTTCCATTATCATAAAAAAGAGTCACGATTCCTACATACTTGGTCGTAAAATGTCAACCAAATATTAAGTACCAATTTTTATTACAATTGTTAGAGATTACCAAGAAACCAATTCAAATATTTTCGAAAAGTTGCCGCTACATCTCCACGTCAGGTACCTTCAGGAGAAGGCAGAAAAAGACTGGTTTCCCAGTCAAATGCCCTAGATTTGGTAGCCGACTCCGATATCATCTGATATAATACGTGATCAGGCTAAGATGATAATTATGACTATATTTTAAACCAATGAACACCAATTTATTGACAATAACTAACATTGCAGGTGGGTATAGTGGGACGAACTGGCGCTGGTAAGTCCTCCCTCATCTCGTCACTGTTCCGGCTCGCCATCGTCGAGGGTGAAGTTCTCATCGACGAAGTTGACACTGGACGCCTCGCCTTGCAGGTATATCCCGTTAAATTTCACTAATTGCCTCAGACTTTCGCCAACTGCCTATCACTTTTGCTAACTGCCTAATATTTTCGCTTACTGCCTAAGACGTTTGTTAACTGCGTAAGACGTTTGTTAACTGCGTAAGACTTTTGCTAATTGCCTAAGCCTTTCGCAAACTGCATAAGACTTTCACTAACTGTTTAAGACTTTCTCTAACTGCCTAAGACTTTCACTAACTGCCTAAGACTTTCGTTAGCTGCCTCAGACTTTCACTAACTGCCTAAGACTTTCACTAACTGCCTAAGACTTTCATTAACGGCCTCAGACTTTCACTAACTGCCTAAGACTTTCACTAACTGCCTAAGACTATAACTAACTGCCTAAAACTTTCTCACTAACTGCGTCACACATTCGCTAACTACCTTAAACTTTCATTAACTGTCAAAGCTTTTGCCGGTTTGATCCTAACATTCTTTACAGGTTCAAATTTTTGTCTAATGTGAAAGTTTTTAAGGTTTCGTACATAAAGGGTAAAAACGGAACCTAATACTAAGATTTCGCTATCCGTCTGTCTGTCTGTCTATCACTACGCTATATCTCATAAACCTTGAAAGCTAGGAAGTTGATGTATTTCTGTTGCCGCTACAATATTATTTCTATGTATTAGTGTCGTTGACTAAAACCCATAAAACATGCATATAACTTACTTTAGGCTTAGGTCCGTGTAATTGGTCCAGATATATTTATTTGCATTGTTTCCAGGAGCTGCGGTCCAAGATCTCGATCATCCCTCAGGAACCGGTGCTATTCTCTGCATCCATCAGATACAACCTGGACCCTTTCAACTCTTACGACGACGACCAACTCTGGAGGGCGCTTGAAGCTGTAAGTGCCTATACTTATATCGTTTTCTCTGCAATATTATTTTTATAAACCGATGTGTTAACTTAAAATATGACCTTTTTAAGAATTCTGTACCTAGAGAAAAAAATGACCCTATTATTAAAACTGCGTTGTCCGTATGTCTATCACCAGGCTGTATCTCGAAAACTGTGACAGCCAGACAGTTGAAATTTTTACAGATTATGTGTTTCTATTGTCGCTATAATAACAAATACTAAAATCTCTATTAATATTATAAATGCGATAGCAACTCTGTCTGTCTGTCTGTCTATCTGTTGGTCTATCTGTTATGCTTCTACGCCTAAACTACTGAACCGATTTTGATGAAATCTGGTACAGATATAGAGTTGACCTTAAGTTAGAGCATAGGCTACATTATAAAGAAGCTATGTTTTTACGCAAGTATTATATAAATAAAAGTAATAAAATCTGTCCTTTAAAAGTTATGTGTTATCAAAATATTTCACGCGAGTGAAACCGCGGGCGGAAGCTAGTATAGAATAATATCAATATTTAAAGGGGCTCCCATGTAACAAACATTAAGATCCCATACAAAAATGGTACGGTACCTTTAGTTACGGTTTTTATTATGTTAGTATCTAGGTGACCGATCGTTGGTTTTTTTTTTAGTATGTCATGTTTTATGGAATTATATTAACTTATAACTATGCAAATTAATTAACTTAATAATAAAATATGAATATAAAGAGAAAAAAAATTGAAGAAACAATTTGACCGAGATTTGAACCAGAGTTTCTTGCGTTTTGGGGCGCCCGATTTCCCGAGCTACTCTAACTTCGTAAACAGTGGCAAAATTAGGCTACATATTCTAAATTGTACCTAGATTTTTTATTAAGCAAATATGATTAATAGATGAAATCCGAAAATTAAACCTAGCTGATTTAACACCCTCGAAAACACTCAAATACAACATTTCAAGAAAATCGTTAGAGCCGTTTTCAAAATCATTGATATATATACAAGAATTGCTTGTTTAAAAGTATTAGATAAATAAATAAGACAGCGAAAAAATGACTCTAATATAAATACTTTATAGACAATATAGATTATACAGATATCTCTGTCTGTGGTCGGGGACGTTAAGCGTAATATGCAAGGGTAACCCTATAAAATTTGCGTTTTTAAAGGTTGATTTTTTTTCAACATTTTCTTAACTAAATCCTTGTATTATACAATTCAAGGTGGACTTAAAAGCAGCAATCCCAGCGCTGGACTTCAAAGTGTCTGAAGGTGGTTCGAACTTCTCCCTCGGCCAGCGGCAGTTGGTGTGTCTGGCGCGAGCCATTCTACGCGGGAACAGAATATTGGTGCTCGACGAGGCCACGGCTAATGTGGATCCCAAGTAAGTGAAACTAACTATTGAGCCATCAATGATTGAAACTTTAATGCACTGGTGAAAAGGAGCTCCAAATTCTTCTTCAGATCTAATTTCTACCTCAACTCGAAATTTCTACCTCAACTTGAAATTTCTACGTCAGCTTAAAATTTCTACCTCAGCTTAAAATTTCTACCTCAACTTAAAATTTCTACCTCAGCTTGAAATTTCTACCTCAACCCGAAATTCTCTGAGCTAAAAATGTTTATTGTGAATTTATTTTGCCGGACTTGATAATATAAAAAAGTACCTTCACGCCTATTATTCCCGGAAAGGCAGGCAGAAGTGGGCTAGAACATCCACGATATTTTATATTGGCAAGCCTGTAAAATATTTTCTATTCTATAAGAAAACTTTAATAACTTACATTGAATGTGCTACCAAGAAATTTCAAGCTGAGGTAGAAATGTTTACCTCAGCTTGAAATTTCTACCTCAGCTCGAAATTGTCCCTCAGCTTGAAATTTTTCCTTAGCTGGAAATTTTTATTACGAATTTCTTTTGGCGAATATTTTCAGAGAATGGCTATATTCCAATCAGGTAGTAAATTTGAGAGCCATAAAGAAAATATATCCTACATAAAAACATCCATCATCCGTATTGAATGTGTGATCGTCAAATTTAATAATCAAATCCCAACTACCGGTTGCCGATACTGTTTCTGGAATATGTGGTTCCGTACAGCTGGCTTGGCATCCAACTTGATTGTTAACGATATGATATTCACGAGGGTACATTTGCATGTTGCGTTGTAATCGGTCTCTAGAACATATTCAAGTGCATTGAATTTCTCCACCCCACATGTGAACGCGCCAATATTCCTCGTAATATCATACATAGGTATGCCATTTCAAGGTTTCGAGCTATCATGAATGTTGTTAATACAAGAAGTTTATTAATAAGTGAGTTTTTCTAACTTATTAAATCTCTATGGTATAACTGTACGGCTGTCGCCTGTTAAGACTGTCAGCCGCATAGGTCACTAGGTTCAATTCCCAGGTCAAGCAACATATTGTTTTTCAGATTATTCTGGGTAAGCATTACATTGCCCGGGATTGAAATGTGCCCGAAGTGGCGATAGGCTTGCTGTCACATTATAGGCCTAGTTTTACATTGCCTAATACCTACATTGCCTAATCGTAGGTGTTCTAGTATATCTACTGGACTTACGAGTCGTGGATATACTAGCACATCTCTGCCTACCCCTATGGTTATATTAGGCGTGGAGAACCCGGGATTTGTGCCCGATATGGCGAAGGACTTGCCACCTGTCACATTATGGGACTTAACATCGTCTATTAATAGATGCATATGTTCCTCCGTCTACTGTTTCATAGATACGGGCGTGACGGTATTTTTTTAATAATAAAAAAGCGGTCAAGTGCGAGTCGGAAACGGCAAAAAATCACATTTATTGTATAATGCCAACTTTGTTATTATTACCCAAAACTTTTTTTGCATCATCATCACTATGTAGTATAAAGAAAGTCGCTTGCTCTGTCCTCATATCCATATGTATGCTTAAATCTTTAAAACTACGCAGCGGATTTTGATGCGATATTCTTAAATAGATAAAGTGATTCAAGAGGAAGGTTTTTATGTATATAACGTGTATAGTAGGTAAAGGGACGTTGTAATGGCAACTAAACTTTTTTCTTTCCAGGACAGACGAGTTCATTCAAAGGACTATAAGAAAACGGTTCGCAGACTGCACCGTCTTGACCGTGGCGCATCGACTAAACACAATCATGGATTCAGATCGAGTTATGGTCATGGACGCTGGTCGACTTGTTGAATTTGACCATCCATACAAACTGCTCAGCAATCCTGAAGGACACTTCACCAAAATGGTGAACGAAACCAGTGAAAAGATGTCAGCACAGCTCTACCAAATTGCCAAGAAGACGTTTATCGACAGCGGGGGAGTCATAGAATAAAGTTTTGTTACTCTTCGTAGTTAAGAACTAAATCGTTTTGGAATAATGCAGTTAGGTACTTAGAATTATTGTTGTTCCACCAGTTACGACTGGCACACAACCTAGCGTTAAGATGCCTATAGAAATGTTGCCATGTTTTAAAATAAGATTCGCCTTTTTAAATCCGAGTATGTCTTGTCAATTTTAATCAAGGTATGCTTAATGCGAATAATAATTTATATTACAAAAATAATTTAATTTTATATAGGTTTGACCCTGAAGTATGTTTATAACAAAAAAAGTATGTTAATTTCTAAATATGAACAATTAAAGTGATTTTTATGAATCATGTGTCAAACGCCACAGAAAACGACAAGTATTTTTTGAATATCAACTGTCGAAATCGCTTTTGACAGCCAAATTAAGATTATGCTTTCTACATAAAAGAACTTCACTCGAAACATTTTGGTATTACGACATAACTGTTAGAAAAACAAGTTACTTTAGAAAACTACTGAATGAATTTACTTAAAAAATAAAACTATTAAATGCAGATTCTGCTGTTTTAAGTGACTTATTCAATAGTTTTCTTTGCCTTATAATTATTTATTAACCCTATTTGTTTAAATTAATCAAAAACATATTTTCACTGGCCTAAAAAACAATCATTAGAAATTTTATTCGATAAAAGAGTATTCGGGATACTCTGTAATAAATGATTCCCCTTTTAAATGTTGGTTAAAAGTACTGACATATAACTTGTGACAAGTCTTGCTCTGAATGTTTAAATAGGGCGACTTTAGAGTTACATTAGTAAATACACATTTACAAGATAATCAAAATTGTTAAAAAGTTTTGATAATAGATAAATATTCAGAGGGTTAAGGGTCAGTTGAATTTAAAAATAGCCTGTAGTATACCACAAAGTATCTAGATAAGATTCACATTTTAATAAGTATTTGGTAAATTATTTTCTAATTAGTCAAAAGTATCAATACTGATATTTTACACTATATTTGTCATATAGATTAGGTAAGTCATAATATGTAAGTACCTTTTGTATATAATGACTTAACGGCACATTATTCCAACACGGACTGAGAATATAGTTTTTAAGACGCAGGAGGTATTGTTATTTATTTATATTATAAATTACCATCCCTTATTTTTATTAAGTACTGAGAAATGATTATTGTGATTGCCATAGCTTGACCTCGAACAAATAAAAAATAAGCTTTAAACTGTCTTATTATTTACCATCTCATCATCCTTCTTTATCTTAACCTTATCCCATTTAGATCTAAATTAGGTAGATATTGGGGTAATCTAGGGAATTTGACAATAGTACAAGTATTACATAGAGGAACTGCCATCTGACCTCTTAACACAAAAGGGAAATTAGACCTAATCCTAGTTTCAGTCTAAATCGCATAAATAAAATCTAGATTTCCTCACAATGATTTTCGTCACCATAAGAGCACTCAAATTTACTGTCTTTTTAGTACAAAGAATTTACCTATTCCTAAAAGATTAGTGAAATTTCTTTAAAGATTGGTAATGTTACTGTGATACTCCTAATATTAAGGTTGTGGTGGCGGTGTCTACTTATCACCAGGTGGCCCAATTATTGTTTTTTATCAAAACATCTGAAGTCAAAGAAACATATGTATACCTTACCTCATATTACTTCTAACAAATTTGAAACATGGGTGTCATAGGTAAATATTAATTTACTGTAGTCTTGATTTGAAATTAAACTATGAGACCTTTAAAAAATGATCATTGCTAAGTTAACTTACACTCCAAACTATAACTCAATAGGTCAAACTCAGACTTACAGTACCTAGTATACCAATATGGGCACATAAAGAGGCATATACCACTCAAGACCTAAAAAAAATTATCATACTTATATCACCGAAAGGAAGAGCGTTGGTACATATGCATCTGCAATTAGCCAACAATATTAGGTACCATGATATGACAGATGGCAAGCCCGTAGCAATGTTGAGCACAAATTAAAAACTGATAAGAACAAGTAGTAAATAGTAAGAATCGTCCCTGGAACGTGGTCTTAAAGTCGGACACCGACTCCACTTAACCACAGAGAAGAGGCCAAAGGTGTAGAAGTGCACCTACAATAATTAGCTGATGATATTAGGTGTCACTATGTGCAAGGTGGCAGTCCATTGGTCTATTGGGCACAATTTTTTTCAGGTTAACTGAAAAAATAGGTTTTAACATAGAAATCCCTTTCTCCCAATCCAAAGTTTGACTGCATGATATTAATCTGAGATTGTAAATAAATATTAAAATACAAATATCCAACTGAAATGGTATTAATTCAAAAATATATATATATATATATATGTATAGCCACCATGGCTTGATAATCTTATTTTCATAATTACCTAACAACCTTTAGTTGTTGATGCAAAGCTACCAAACTATTGAGGTCTTTATTTGGTTGTAAAAAAAACATTGTTTTGGGCATACATAATTTATTTCATTAAAGAAATAACAGTTATTTTGTATATATGACAAAAATTTAGAAACATGTTCCAGTTATTCTTTACATGCAAAATATGGGGCAACTAAAATCCTAGTGAAATGTGATGTTGGTAAACAATATTAAGTATTCTCTTATGTAACTTAAAATATATTCTACGCACACAACATACACACGTTTTCATAAAATAAATAAGAACTTAAAAGATAAAATAACATTTACCACAATGATATAAAATTGAATAGGCTCTACCTAGCTTACACATGTTGTAAATATTTCTACACAAGTTATGTATCAGGCCATTCCTCTTCATCAACGTCATCAAATGATTTGTCTTTAAACATATCGTCAGACTGATCAAAGTCATCCTCACTATCTTTTTCCGTCTCCTCATCCTGCCATCTATTAAAATCTACTTTCAGCCAATGTCTTTTCTTTTTATCACTAGTTAACGTAGGCCAAAAGGTATTGTCTTGATTTCCTTTAGCTAATTTTAATTCAATATTCCTTGTTTTGTTTACATACGAGCTTTTCTCTGGATCTATCTCGGCGTACAACGGAATGTTCACTTGATAAAGTTTCTGGTCAATAACACCAACTCCTTTAAACGATATGGAGTTTTTATCTATTTGGATATCTGGTTTTTCGCATTGTATATTGAAAGTCAAGAAGACATGCTCATTTCCTTGGGCCCAAGAAGCCGATGGAGGAATACCGATAACTTCTGAAGCCATTTTGAAATGACTAAAAAGTAACACTAACGTTACAAGGTAAACTGTGGATGAATGCACTCTATTTATTAAAATCAATAAAACCTTTAATTTAATTTATATTTATAACTACCACAGTTTGAACGTAAACAAACCGCAAGCGCTAGCTCTTTTTGTTTTATACAAATGACAGCTCACAGCAGCTATAACATCACAGAGCAACAGAATCACCACCTCGCGGTCTCTACTAGAGGCGGCAGTAATAATAATAGCCGTACCCACGCAATTGCGTTTAGCGCATAATAAGCGCTTTGACAGA
>DVZL01001988.1:0-16280 GCA_018236625.1 Lasaia peninsularis
ACAATATTTTCGTGAAACGTCAATGACTGAAGAAAAATGTGTCAACACATTAAGAATTGAACAAAATACTCGACAATGCGAATTTTGCGAATATATGTTGTGGACTCGAAATCATTATTTTTTTATGTTTTATTATTCAGGTAAGGTTTCAATCAAGTCTACCGTACCCCTTAATGAAATTATTAATATAGATATAAATATGTATGCAAAAATTTAAATGCAGTTAAAATGCGAAAAACTGACTTCGAATTATTTATCGTATAGGGTTAGTGGTTAGTGGGTACCTATTACCGGAGGCGTGATATTTATTTATTTTAGAAACGGAATAACTCTTCGACAATAATGATATACGGCTATATGACCAATGTCCGTTGCGTGTGTATTTTGTCACCACACCTGGGCAATACAGATCATAATCAAAGCTCATCCATGACATCCGTCACATGGTCATATTAACATTCCTACCAATATCAAGCTAACGACCAAACGAATGGAGGGAACGACAAATATTAATAACTATGAACAGTTCGCATGTGAACTGACAATTAATGTGTTTGTTATTTTGACCCCAGCGTGGTGGAGAATTGATTTGACGATTGGGGTTAATGGGGTATAATTAACAAATATAGAGGTGAAACAAAAAAATCTTAGTCAAGAAATAAAATAGGAACTACAATAACCGGCCCATTGCGAATCGGATTTGCACACGAAGGGTTTCCTGCCAATATCTGTATTTTTTTTATGTTTAAGCCCCATTTAAATATTTATTTTATTCAGTTGTTTGTACCTATTAGTTATTATAGCGGCAACAGAAATTCTATCACTTGTAAAAAAATCAAGTTTCTACCTTTCAGGGTTTACGAGATACAGCCTGGTGATGGACAGCGAATTTTTAGTAATTGGGATTCATTTTTACTTCACCGTCAGATAATACGCGAGCTATTTGGTCGTGGAATGTCAACCTAGATCATAATGTTTATACAACTATAATAGTAGTTTTTTTGCGATTTAACACGAAATAAAAAAAATACTACTAATACTTTTGAAGCTGTGATTACAATATTTTACTTAAGGTTAAAAAAATATTTTACCCATTTTTTTTTTCTGTGTTCAACGTTCAAATTTGGCGGGAATAAAACATCTTTTAATTTTAACTTTCCTTTTGCTCGCAAGTCAAGTCGGTTTTTTAAGAAACTTATTTTTAGGAATCCGTACCCAAATGGTAAAAACGGCACCCTATAAATTACCTAACCCCTGTTTGTCTGTCACCATGCTGTATCTCGTTAACGGACAGTTAAAATTTTCACAGATTACTAAAAATATATAAAGGCTGCTTCCGACAGAACAATCGAATTTTTTTGCTTTTTTATAGATAATGGTACGGAACCCTACATGCGTTAATACGACTTGGCCGGTTTTTAAGTAAAAAAATATGGCCACCCACAATCAACCGACGATATTTGGTCTCATGATGTCCCGTTAGGATAAACTGGAAAAACTCATACGAACAAATTACCCTACTTGAGAATCCAATTCGGAATCTCGTCCGTCAAAGTCGAACATAGCTTAAGCCGCCTAAACCGCAGAGGCGATTTAAATAAATAATAATCCAGCTATTGCTAACCAACTGACTCATCTATCAATTACGAAATTAATTTCACTAACACGCGAGATATTTATCTTCACGTGTACCATATTCCTATTAAACTAAGAGCCACGCCTTTGGGTTTGATTTCATGCACGAGTGTAGTGACATTGCTTTTGTGGGTCATTTGTATCTGTTATATTTATTTTAAGACGATTAAAACGCATCGAAAGGGTTATTTATGCGTTGTCACTGTCAAATTTATGAGATTGGATGTTTAACACACAGACAGAAAATATACGCTGCCTGGCGAACCACTA
Organism: Lasaia peninsularis; assembly: GCA_018236625.1. Classification (NCBI taxonomy): domain Eukaryota; kingdom Metazoa; phylum Arthropoda; class Insecta; order Lepidoptera; family Riodinidae; genus Lasaia; species Lasaia peninsularis. The sequence goes on from DVZL01001988.1 coordinate 1,906, forward strand.
GAAACATAGAAAAGGCGACTTGGAGAAAGACAAACATCGAACTAAATATCGTTTACTTCTTATCGTAACTTTAGTAAGCTAAATAACTTTAAATAAAACCGGCCAAGTGCGAGTCGGGTTTGCGCACAAAGGGTTCCATACTAATATCTAAAAAAAACGGAAAAAGCACGTTTGTTGTGTAGGAGTACACCTTTCATTTTTAGTATTTGTTGTTACGACGGCAAAACTGTCAGATAAAATTTGTAAAACTGTCAGATAAAGAGACGGACAGCCGAATCTTAGTAATAGCGTTCAGTTTGTACCATTTGATTAAGGAACCCTAAAAGCGAAACCGCGAGAAGCATCTAGCTCTTATTTATATATCATATTAATAAGTCCCAAATACATTAGCCAAGTCACCCATGCGTCTATACCCTCAAAACATTAAACTTTTAAACCCTATTATACGTCTCAAAGCGAATGACATACGAAGAAAAAATCACTTGACATCCATGCTGCTGAATTTTTCATGTTTCATTAAGGCTTTTACAAAATTTTTCCTACTTATGTCACAAAGAATATTCAACCTTATTATAATCGCACAAGTGATATATCTGTTTTTAATAATCATTGTAAAGATAGCCGACAGAGATTTAGCAAAGATTACTACGTTTCGAATGAGGCTTTCTGTGTGTTTGTGACTGTTACTACGTTGAGGTGTGTGTGGTTTTGTGTTCCAAAGTAGGGCCGACAAAGGGTAGTATGTGTGTGTGTACGTTTCGCAAAATATATTAAGGTATAATTGTATAAACAAACAAATTGAACCACGCTGCTGTACTTATGTATATATTTTTCGCATTGGCCAAAAATACTAATACAAGTACTTGCACATGGGGTCTAACAGCCCGACCACAGGGCAGCGGCGCACCTACAGCGTCTATGGTGTCTATAGGCCACGGTTGTCACCATCAGGAGACCCGTGTGCCTGTTCGCTGTCTTATACTATAAAAAAAATCCGGTAGTCTCTTGAACCGTGATAGCTAGATAGTTGAAATTTTCACAGATGATGCATTTTTGTTGCCGCTATAACAACAAATACTGAGAACAAAAAAAATAGAATATAATATAAAGATTGCTTCCATACAACAAACTTGTTTTTTTTTTTGCCGTTTATATATGATAAGGGTACAGAACCCTTCGTTGGCGAGTCCTACTTACTCTTGGCGGATTTTTTACGCCAAATCACAATATTAATAGCCATTAAAAAACATTATTGCGATAAAAGTGTTTTAATTAGCGAGATTGAAACTATACTCGTACAATAGCATTGAATATGCTAAACAGGAGTGAGGGCACTAATAAATTATTACTGTAATTTGGTTCCGTATTTTTTAACGTGTTTAATTTGTTGTTCACACACCTTTGTCTGATTACCATCGCAATAATAATGGTGGTCATTAAAGTGACATGATTTTGACCACTACCACCCAATAATAACTAGAATAGAATAGAAAATTGATTCTGGAAGCGGTTCTTGTGACGCGTCTATTTGAAGCTTGCCTTTTTTCTTATTTTCTAAATTAATACATTTTTCATTCTACAATAATACCTAAGAGAATGAAAGAGAATCAATCAATCCCAATAATTTTTATCATCTACATATTCTGCAATATTAAAATAACCTTTTTTATATAATTTAGATTTAATATATTTTATTATTTTAAGATATATCTTTTAGAATCTAACTTTAAATAAGCATTCTCTAGAATTTATTCTAAAATCTATAATGTACGCTGTTTGCGATTCCATATTAATGAAATAAAATAGAAATAAAACATTGGACGGAGATATATCTTGTATTTTTTTACTTCTAATCGGTTTTAAAATCAATCAACCATATTTTGGCTTCTGCAGACTACTGATTGCGGTCCATGGACCATTGATTGCGACCCACTGATCTACTTTACTTATTGTGGATTGGTTCTAGTTAGCAAAACTACGCCCAATTATAAAGCCGTGAGGGGGTAAAAAATAAAAAGCTAGATCTGAATATACGGCTAATGATGTTGGGAGAATTACAGATGGCGTAAATATCGTATGCGAAGAGAGACCTCTCAATTATAGTCTTAACTCTATGATTTCATGCCAAAGAGATATTAAGAGACGTACAAATTTCTTTGAAATCAACGTATATTATTCTCAAAAGTTAAGTTTCGCTAGCCTAGTGGTACGCGCTTTGGGCTTCCATTTTCGGTAATCCAGGTTTAATTTACCAATGAGTTATTTTTTTAAACTTAAGTACATTTTCTGAGTGATCTTACGGTGAAGGAAAACATCGTGAGGCCTGGGATTCGTGCCCAATGATGATGGATTACCAGCAGTCACATTATGGGATCTAATATCGTCGGCTAATCATGGGTGCATATGTTCTACCTTTTCGGGGACATGGGCGTGACGATATTTTTTAATTTTAGTATATACTAACTTCCCATCCGCACCTTCGCCCGCATTAATTATCAGAGCATAATTTTTTTCCGACTTTAATGCCTATTTTGCGTAAAAACATACCCTCTTTTTAATGTAGTTCGTTAAAAATAGCCTATGTGTTATTCTGATGTATAAGCTATCTTACTGTAAAATTTCATCCAAATATGTCCAGTAGTTTTTGCGTGAAGGAATAACAAACGAATAAATAAACATATAAAGCTTTGCATTTATATTAGTAGGATTAAAAATGATTTATGATACCAGTTTAATTTAGTGTTAATACAGAAATAAGCGTTTTGTAAAAAGCTTTTTTCGAGATATTAGTTTTGAGAAAACAGTAATAAAACGTTTATTACCTCCTAAAATACGTAAGAGCACTAACATTAAAGGCTTTTGAAATAACAGTCCCCTGTTGGAGTTTAAATATTTACAACCAACCTAACAATAGGATCTCGCCACAAAATTTAGGATAACATACTGGAGACAATGGGGCACCATAGACTAGATACTCGGCCCATCGAGTTAATTTCGGGTAGACACTTTGTCAGTTTTGTTCACGGTCATTTCCATAAATTATAGAGGACGGCACTGTCTTGAGAATGTACCTGCCATTGTTATGGAAAGTAGGGGACGTGACGACTATGCTTGTCTATGGATTTTGTAACCGAAGAGCCTTATTGAGGGTCGGGGGTTTGAATGTCAAGTTATAATACTCAAGAGGGGGATAAAATGGTATTATGTTTTGCAACAACGGATAACCCTGGTATTTTTTTGCTCGTGTTCTCTTAGAGGGCGGTGTCAAGAGACTCCGAACCTACTTAAGTCTTTTTAACCGAAAGAGCGTATTGGCAAGTACGTAAGGATCGTGATACTTGGTTTGAAAATATGTATGTAAGTACCTATTTTACTAGATATATCGCCTTGTTAGCGGTTAGCGTGTTGTCTTAATTACGCTGATTATTAGGTCGTAGGTTTGATTTATTTTATTTTTTTCATCGTTGGGGCTGGTGAAGCTACCACATGTTTAATATTTTAAATGAAAATAATATATTAGTTACTAACTGTGCTTGCAACTTAGTCCGCGTTTTTATTTAATTTTTTTATACATTTCTAAAATAAAAGTAGCGTAAGTTATTTTTTATTATATCAGTTGTCTGCCAGTTCCGTCAAAATTGATCCAGTCGTTTCAGAAATTAGCGGGTACAAACAGAAAGGCAGGCGAAAATTTTAGGAAACACCATTTTGGTAGTTGGTTGGTGGTTGGTAGGTATGTACCTTGTAAACATACAAACACTACAATTTAAGTGTTAATATTAAAATTTTATTTATTTATTGAATATTAAAAAATATAGGTATATAAAAAATATATATTTAATTAAACATTGTTTTTCTTTTTTTGGTTTGATTAATTAATTTATTTTGTTTGTACTCATTATTTTTAATTACATAACACAGAGTTTAGTTAAGAGTTAGTTTTTACTACTTTTTGTTTCTATTTACCTTATCTATCTACACTATTTGAGTACAAAATAAAATTGCATCCCACTGTTCGCTATGTACTATGTACGCTTAGATCTTTGAAACTACCCAATGGATTTTTATGCGACTTTTTAGGTAGAGTAATTCAAAAGAAAGATTTATATGTAAGTAAGTATTTTTTATATGTGTATTTAGGAAGATAGGGATCATTATCGTGTTCCGGTCCAGAGTGTAGGGTGGCCGATAGACTTGCACATAAGATCTAACAGCCCACCTACAACATCTATGGTGTATATAGGCCACGGTGGTCTCTTACCATCAGGAGACCCTTGTGACTGTTCACTGTCTTATACCGAAAAAGAAAATGTGCAAAACCGGGGCGGGTTGCTAGTTATCTACCAGGAAATACTTTTGTCAGACTACTGGTTTTCTTATATCTAGTACTTTACAACACGGATTATAACTGGATAGACCGACTTTGATATTAAAAGACTGGTTATAACAGTCTATTCACAAAGCCATTCGACGGCGAAACAACCATTTGTTCTCCAAGTTTTCCACACAATATGACATTTCTGTCAATTACCAGACGAGAAGAAGGTAGATGGGTGTTATAAGATTTCTCCATACTGAGCAAAATTTATACTGATTGGTACGTAAGCCAACAATACCTGTTCTTTAGCGAGATACCATTGAAAATTAACTTAAAGTTTCTGCCACTAATTGGGCCCTAACATGGAAAACCGCCGACAAAAGTGTCTGCTGATGCTATCTCGGAATGCATATGCTTAAACGATGGAATATCAAACTCCCTTTTATAGGCATGATGAATTTTGTGCGAATAATAATTGTAATTGTTTAATAGTTTTTAATTAAATTCATGTATAGTGCCACCAAGTTATCTGTTCAGTTACCGGGGTCAGTAGTGTCGCGTTTAGTGTTGCTATTTAAGAATGTACAACAAAACAATAGGGAATTTGTAACTGGGCTGTATCTGTACTCTGTACACATGAGATGTCTTTTCACTGCCGTTAGAAGCCAAAATGCTTTTGTTTTTAATATTGGAATGTGCCCGAAGTGGCGATAGGCTTGCCACCTATCACATCAGGGCCCTAGTACTTTGGCTAATCGTGGGTGTGTTCTTGTATATCTACTGGACTTAGGAGTCGAGGATATACTAGCACACCTCTGCCTACCCCTTCGGGGATAATAGGCGTGAAGGTACTTTTTACTTTTTAAGTTAAATATACTTACTATCAGAAAATTCTTCTGCTAATAAAGACAAGCCTGAATACGTATTATAACTAACTCTTTCAAGACAAGACAAGACTGAGCAAGCTCTCTTTCTGTCAATTTGTAGAGTTGAGAAAGTCAAAACAAGCTAGCTTTGTGAGTGAGATAAAGGTTTAGGCTCAACTCACATAGCGCAGAGTCGAAGCGACACGACGTGTCATATTTTCCGCCTAAAACATATTCATCTCTATTGCTCTATTATTTAAGTATACATTTGTGCTATTTAAATAATGAAACGCGCGTCGACGCGCGCATTCGCGCCTTGCAAAACATGACGCGTCGCGTCGCTTCGACTCTGGCCCATATTTGAATTGAGCCTTAGGTAATATTGCGGAAAGATAATCTCTGGATGCCTTAGCTTCATAACTATAAGTATTGGATATGAATTTTTTTTCTTTTTTTTATGGGATACAACAATGGTAAGATACAACTGTAGCCTATAGATACCATATGTGCAAGTTTACCGGCTACCCTACCCTCCGAACCGAAAAACGACAATGTCGTTATGGCTGCAGGAATAGGTAGAGCGGTGGATCCCTACCCGGGATGTCAAAATAAAACAAACGAAATGGATTTAACAAATCAATAATTTAATTAGAAATTAACATTTCTTTCTACCTATTTTCAAGAAAATAGATATTTATCTATATACTATGGTAGATAAATATTAGGCTGAATATAAACGGATATATTTGCGCAGCCGGTTACATGTCTATGGTACCGTGGGTACCCGCCCGTCAACTAACTATACATTATCTGTAATCAAAACGAATATATATCTAGTTATATTATTTAACATAGACACAGCTCATATGATTTTGACTTACCTAATCAAGTTTTTCTAACATTCATAGATATATATAATATATATACTCACAATTTTATAACTTTCTCTTATCTTGGGGATATAATTCAATAGTGAGTATTTCAAATATATATCTATAATGGTAGACAGCTCCATAGACGAATAGTATAACAGAAGTTTCGGCTGCTTTTTGGTTAGATTATACTTATTAATAGCATAAGTATTGTACGACCCAGTGTTTCTCAAACTTATTGTTGTACATACCCCTATTAGACTTTTCAAGATAATTCCCTTACAGAATACTTAAATAATTTTATTAAAAAGAATACAAAAGCAAATAAAATATCAAATGAGGCTAAAGTTAGAGAAAAAATACAAAGAAGCTATACATTAGTGTCTTGATTTTTCCTGTATTTAACATTAAATAAAATAAAGTATAAAAAACACATTTAGGTATTTAATTCATGCGACACCATTACAAATACTACAGAGACAGGTGTAAACTTTGAGAAACGCTGGTATAACCAAGTCAAAACGTAGACGACGCTTTTCCACCATACCCATACAAACCAAGTATGTATTAGTCTTGTTTACTATTTACAGCTTCGCGACGGGGACTTAATTACTCAAAACCCAAATCTATAATTAGATACGATTATTTGAAGTATATAGATAAAGTGTGTTTCCACACGCTAATTCTTAAACTAACGATTGAGAGAGACATAGAGAAATTTCGAAAAACCTTATATTAATGTGTACAAAGGGTCACTTTTAGTCGGATATCTACAATTTGAAATGAATAGTTAGTTCATTGTTTATATTATCGACAGTGGGTAAACAAGTGGCCCCCTGTACCGATTATCAATAGTCAAGCCTTCCTCAACAATCCTCCTCATTACACCTAAGGCCGGTACAACTCGTACTTACAAATATATACTTATTGTAATAAAGTTTTAAATGTTCAACTAATCAATAGACTATTGCATTATGTTTAGACATTACATCACAATCCTTATCATTTTTTTAAATACTTAAGAGACCATCATTTTTCAACGCCATTATAAAATACATAAGAGTACTCCTGTAAAGTATAAAACAATATATGCTTATACAACTAGGATTTAATATCAAATTAAAATATATATTCATAATAAAATGAAATTATTTAGGCACCTTAATCTTAACCTAAAGCTAATAATGTTAAGTCGCTGATAAATTTTAAGCATACAAAATAAATAACCCAAAAAAAAACTAACGTAAAAAACATTTTCACATTTAAAACATTATTATTATAATTAGTAACAGTATTAATCTCACTATATATTAATATTAAAATGTCTATAACTATATTATATACGGCTCAAGAAATATTAACGAGTTCTGAAGTTACCTATTTATTTTTCGAAAATATCTGTTCTATATTGTTTGAGCTAAATTGGTACATTCTTACAATTGTATGTGCAAGTTTTAGAAGCATTGTCTTACATAAAATATTGGTGTTTTTCTTTAAATTATAGATCTGGAATAAAACAAGGGTTTTGGCACTTTACCTAAATTAACCTAAGTGCAAATTATTACATAGTTTTTTTTTTATCAAATTCATTAATAAAAACTGCAAAAAAATACAGCAAAAATGTCTATCTATGTGCTTATTTGTTGTGCTGCGGCCCACGTTCCTTACAAACCTGCGGCTATAAGAACTGAAATCACAACCAGCAATTTTCTATTTGAATTAAAAAAAAATAGTCGTAAAACATAATGCCAGAAATTATTACCAGTTTGTCTACATTTTTTTTAGACATTATTTTGGACTGTTTTTTTAGTTTTGAACAAAAAAGGAATAATTTCATACGTCAATTATTAAAAATTTTAGCATGCCTTAATTGTATTTTTTATATGTTTATCTAGTCTTTTTTCTATTTGTTATTTTTTTATTTTATCAAGACTGATAAATGACTTTCATAGTCGTTATTTGTTTACAAGCGCTACGCGATAAAACCGCTTAAATAGTTAATGCTTTAGGTTAGGTTATATATTTTACAAACAGACATGCACTGGAAATCTACTGGCAACTGTTATAGTACAACTACAATCAATATGAATTTCGTATATTGTCTTAAATGTCTAAAGACTATTAAAAATAATTTAATGACAAATAAACTCAAGAAAACTTTCATCTTGTCTATCTAACTTATTTCAAAACAAATCATCATAAGATCTTTTTACTTTTTCAAAAGTATTCAGGGTTTCTGTCTCGTCAAACACTACAATACTAGTTATAAGACCATCCCACAATCATCTCTATTTGCAAGTTTTGTACACACACCACGAAATCTTAACAAATTAGAAGACACAAATGGTAATGTACTCATATATATTCTAACTAAATTACACAAATAATTTTATTGTGTTAAATGTAAGTAACTTTAAAAGGACCGAAATATAATTTAAAAAATTAAGTATTCTTATTTAAAAAAAAAAGACAAAATTGCTGAATATTTGATCAGAATAGTAATCAAGACTGGGAAAGTTTATTTAATAAAACTCAATTTAACAAGACTTTTCTTTTTTAATTGGAATGACATAAGTGATCATTTATATGAAGAACACAGAAACTTAATTTTAAAATAAGAACATTAAAAAAATATAACATTTTTGAACCGAATGCTTGCTAATGTACTAACTCTTAACAATATTATTAATACTTTTTGTCATTCTATAATTTCTGAACGTTAAATTTAATAGTTTATAACAATTTAATTGCTCTTTGACAATATTCTTAGCGTGTGTTAGATTCAATAAAATTTTAAAAGCTAAATTAGATAATACAAAAAACAACTAACTGATTATGTTCATATTGTTATTTCACACCGTCCAAATATGTGCTTGCTTAGGATTTAAGCAATTTGTTAGCTCGCTGGTTGGCCACTGCAATGCGTGTCTCGTTGCTTTCACCCTATAAACATTAAAAAAATCATAACAATTTTGTGAACATACAAATAAATTTATTAATCTACTATAGTCAGCGACAAATGTGCTTAGAATAAATGAAAAATAGCTACATCTTTTTTTGTTAACAAGTTAAAATATAACATTTTTTTAAACAATTCTTTTTACCATTGTATAAATACCGGTTTCACTTGCTTGTGATATTTAATAATAATGTAAAAAAATATTCTTATTTCGCTTATTATTTCAAATGTTTAGTATCTTGGGTGGTCCGTTTTTACATAGGAATATATTTTTTAACGAGCGGTGAAAAAATCCTCAAAATACTGTTATTTTTTAAATCAAGAATATTTGAGGGTTTAACCTTTTTTGCATTTCTGTTAGTATCCAATACTCGGGAGTTTTAAACCTTAAACTGATTGCCTTATAAACCTTTGTCTTAATAGTATTTTAAGTAACCAAAACCTGTAGTATGACACATTAAACTCATTTTGTTATTGTTTATATTTGGTATTTTTTTACTTAGATACTTTTGTCTTTTTATTCAAATCAGGAAAACTTATGCAACATTAAACATTAAACTCATTTTGTTATTGTTTATATTTGGTATTTTTTTACTTAGATACTTTTGTCTTTTTAATCAAATCAGGAAAACTTATGCAACATTAAACATTGCTGTAAGACATTAATATTATTTAAAAATAAAATGTTTGGCCGCAGCTTTACGTGGAGTAGAAACTTAGTAATGTATTTCAATATTGTTCAGTTATTTTTGTCGGTGACTGTACAAGTTTAAATATCTATTGAGACTATAAAAAATATATGCAAGTATAGTGTTGCTTGAATGGCAAGCTGTGCTTTATTAAAAATGCGTGTATTTAAAAATATACTTACGAATTTTTGCGAAGACCTGTATCGTTTGGAGTGTGTGTGTGTACATGTCTTGTGGAGGGCTGTTTGGATTTGAGAGGCCATTGGCGGCTTATATTCTTAGGTGGGATGGATAACATAGTTTACTTTGACATTTAAAAGAAAGTTAATATTGCTATAAAATTGTTTGAAAAAAATAAGACAAACCAAAGCAAAAACCAAATATATTTATTTTTTGCAAAATAAAAAAAAACAATAAACAATAAGTTACAGTTATACCTTTATATAAATTCTAGATACTAGTCAAGACGGTTTATTAATTCCATAGAAGCAGATATGTCCTCGACAGATATGCTTACATGTTTTGTGTGTTTCGATATTATATATTTAATATTTGTTTACATAATGAAATGGTTCATCAAATTCAGTAACCGGTAGCTAATTACATATAATATATACAATTGTTTATAAAATATAAAAAAAAAATACATAAATGCTTCTATGAAAAGCTTCGAGATCGATGTACAGATCTAATTTCAGAAGTTTTAAATCTAACAAACTAATTACTTAATTTCAAACTATTATCACATTTCATTAGCGTCTTCCTAAACCATTATTTTAACTTGGATGTTTTTTCTAACAAGTGTGACTTTAAGTAACCACCAAAAACATTGAAAATACATTTTTCCTTAAACGGTACAGTGAGATTTAACTTTTAAAAGACATTTAACATTATAAAGAATACTTGAAACAATTTTGTGAAGAGATAACACTGTTAAATGCATATTTAAAACTACTAATGTTTAGGTTTATTTGTATGTCGTAAAGTGATACAAGATATTGCAAAAACAAGCACCAAACATTGCTGCTACGGTTGAGCCCCTTATATAACAAAAGCACATGGAATAGAAAATAACCAATGATACCGTACATACACAACAGTAGTATATATTTTTGTTATATGTAGTTTATTTGTAACATGATAAAGTCATCTAAATAAGATTAAATTGTATATCTGATATTAGAAAAGGGCCGGTAGCTGTCACACATACGACAGTGACTTAATTATGGAAGAGAATGTAATACTGAATATTTTGTCTTTTATTTTAGTAATCAATCTAAAATGTTCTAAACATTGTTTAATAGGTACCTAAGTAACATAAATACATATTATAAGTATGTATCGATAAGCGAATACTGCGAAAAATATCTTTAAAATTGTAAAATTTAAACAAACAACCATTTTTAGTTACGAATTGTGACTTTTATATCTTGGCGCATAATCACGTTCAAAAATTATTGAACCTAATTTTTTTCAGAAACATGAGACAAACAAGCGTCTTTCCGGACATATTGTTGCGCCAATATTATAAAATTTGTATGTTTTTGCATCAAGCCAGTAACTTGTGTTGATTAAAATTTTTTTAAGTAACAATTGGACCAGCAAAATCCAACCCGATATTTCCAAAAAAAACAAAAATGTTTGGCTCATTTTTTTGTTTTAAATTACGTCAAAATGGCTGTATCACGAAACATGATTTTGTATTAAAGCAATACAATGTGAGTTTAGGACATAATCGCTTATCGGATACAGCTATGTTAGTAACAATATAAAAACAAATACAGGTATGTGTTGTATGTATGTATGCAACCGGCCCGTCGCCACGAGACCGTGCTGTGTGTGTGTAAGTGTGCCGCCGCCGTTTACTTGAGGAGCTCGTGCGCCCGCTGGTTGGCCATCTTTATCCTCGTTTCGTTCGATTCACCCTACGATACAGAACAGCGTTTGTTTTGCATGTTGTTCAACGTACAACGACTGTATGTGAACACCTTTACAGTTTCTTAATTATGTAAATATATAGCATTCAAAGACAAGATACTTATACTGTAAGCTGTTGTAAAATTTAAAGGCGTTAAAAAAATCTATTTTAAGTTCAAAAAATCATTACTCGACATTGATATAAATAATTAACTAATATCAGTGTAATTTTAGATAATAGAACCACGTTTATATAATTATAGTCTGTTTCTTTGCCTTGCATAATATAAAATATATGATGGACCTAATTTACAAATATGAATCTGTGTACGACTTTTTCTTCATTGAAAATACCTCGTAGATATTTAAAGTATAAGATAAAAGTTCATCCTTAGATGTCTTAGAATGTTCTAGATTTTTATCTTAACATATTAGATCTCATATGTCTAATCTTTTAATTTACTTTAAAAGTTATAAGTTGATGTTGAGTTATATGCCTCGGCATTATAAGTATAAAAGATATACGTAACGCTTTTAATATAATGTTAAGAAGAACCAATACAAAAACTTACAGAGTCAAGGAATTCGTTTAGAAACATAATTAAATGAAACTGTAAAAGTTTTAAAATGTTAGTGTCACAGTCGTCGCCTTTTGAAACGAAATTTGTTATGAGTGATTTGAATGAGTCTAAAATGTCAGTAAACTGAATGAATAAGATTGCTACAGTGTCGATGTTGTGGAGTTGGGAGCATGAAGAGGTAAGATTCCTGAACGGATAATCATTTCTAGCCACGGTCAAGACTAAAGAAATACAGAAGCATGCTTAGTGATGGGAAAGGAGCAACACGATTTTTTTTATAAGCAGAAATATTTAAAAAAAGATAGTGAAATAACAATAGGCAAAAATTTCCTTCGTAGCTAGGACAAACACACCCGAAAGCACAAATTGAAAAAAACACCAGTTCAAACACACGTGAGTATGGTACAAGGAATACATAGATTTAAATTTAATAAGTTTTGAAAGCAATTTATTAGCTGATATTGGAAATATCTTAATACTTTTAGCTGCAACTCTTTGCTTCATGCGTATTTTGATGCGCTTATTCAACGGAGTTATTGTTATTAGGTGAATTATGCCCGGAAAAAACCCCACAATTGGTTCAAACAAACAAATATATTTATCATTTATAATATTTACTCTGATTAAAGTTAGTAGTAAAGTAGAACTACACTACTCGTCTGTAACTGGTGATTAAAAGATGATGCGCAGAGTAACAGAATATTGTTCTTTTAGTTTTTTCAAATTAAAATGTGTCGATTCTTGAAATTTAAATAAGTCAAGTCCAGGCCTAAGTTTGTTTAAGACAAAATAAATGTGATAACAAAAATAAATAATATGGCAAGTGACATCTATCTACAGAATGAAATGAATGATGCACATAATATAAAAATCCCATCGGAATATGAAACTGCACAAAGGATTAGAAATATTAAAATTCAAAAAATATTCAAATCACTTGCAGTAGCACACACCATAGAAAAATATTTTTTTTCCATTGAACTTTCTATATTCCAAAATATTTGAGTAACCGTAGAAAGTTTAACAGCTTAACCATTGCTGGACTTTATTAGGCATAAGACATTTTTATTTGAGTACAATTAAGCAAATTGTGAAAGTATATTATAATATAAAGAAGTTGCATTACATAAATGAATTTAATATTATAAAGAATTACATTTATTTAAAATGTTTTCCCTATTAAAAACTTGAGTATATTTCTATAGTGTGTTGTAATATTAAATATTGGCCATATATGTGAAACAGTATATATTTATAATTGTATAGTTTAGAATTGTTGAATTTGTAAAAATAAGATCACAGAAAAGGAACTCATTATGGTGTTGAACTCTCAAAATTGTAAGCATAAGTGAAGTGGGCGTCAGTGTTACCTTGCGGTTGATACGATCGATTTGTCTGTTCTGGTTCTCCAGTTCGGAGCCCATGTCGATGGCCATGTTGCGCAGGTTTCCGATCATCGTGTTTACTTGACCCATGTTTTCTTCCATCTCATCTTCGCGAGCATCATTTGTTATCCTGTAATTCGTTCAATGTTTTAACGTTATTATATTATTTTTTGGTTTTTTATATAGAATAAGGAAGTGAACAAGCACTCGGCTCTTGTTGTTATAGGTGCGTCGCTATCCTGTGGCCGGGGTGTTAGACCTGGTGTGCAAGTGTACCGGCTACCCTACCCTCCCGACAGAAACACGACATTGTCATTATGACGGCAGGAATAAGTAAGGCGGTGGATCCCTACCCGGGCGAGTTGCTGCACATCACTCTACCACCAGTGGTCAAGTTGACAGTGACTTTGATAACCTATGCTCGCCTCTTACGAGCTGCCTGATAGAAAGGCAGATGGGCTATTCTACACAGAGGACCCGGACCAACACGGGGAAAATATATATTATAACTATGCATTAACTTAGGTAATAATAATACATTTTATATGAATATCATATCATACGTATCCTCCATATTAAATAAATAAATAAATGATAAATATTACTGGACAAATTACACTAATTGATCTTACCCCAAAGCAAGCAAATTAAATGCTTGTGTTATGGATGTTAGACAACGTTACTAATACATAAAATACTTAAATAGATACTAGAATAAATTTAATAAACGCCCAGACCCGGAAATACAAACATCTATGTTCATCACACAAATGCCTGTCCCCGTCGGG
>DVZL01001989.1:0-16278 GCA_018236625.1 Lasaia peninsularis
CTTGTAATTTATTATATCTAAAATTTCGCATTTTTTGGAGGATTTTTTTGACCTCACTATAATGAATATAGAAAATTATTTACCCATAAATATAGATTTGCCGAGTGTTTTTTTCTAAATTTGCATGCATTAAATCACGAAAAGCCTTATTGTACCTAAATGTTTTGTTTTATTTGTACCGTAAATATCAATAGATAATGTAATTTAAGGGCCACTTTTTCACATTTGCTACGGGCCCCGCGCCGGCTTTATCCGGCACTGATGCTAGCCTCTTACTAGCTTTCAGATAGGTTAGTAGATGGTCTATTGAGAAAAACCTGGAAAGCTGATAGGTAAATAAATTTACTGGATATTGTATGCTCCAAATAGGAACGTGATAATGGTGAATATTGACGTTACGACAGCAGGCTTAGTTTAGGTCATTATTAATCTCGGCCAGACGTTGCCGATTCCTAATGGGTTCCTACATTCAATAAACGAGTCGTTTTGGTTATGGACGGTGATACAATCATATTTTGCGTACATACGTAAATGCGTGAGTAACGAATGTGTAAATAATGTAAAAGCTATAGGTATTGGTACGAGGTCCAACCAAGAAACGCTATCGAGATGGCGTGGAACAAGAGATGTGTGCAAATGGACTCAATATTAGGGATGCCGAAGACTGGTCAATAGAATAGAATAGAATAACTCTTTATTGTGCACCAAAAAATACAAAAGAGGCAAACATACAAAACAAACTTAAAGACTCCATGACACACAAATGCGGCCTTATCGCCATTTCAGCGAGAGATCGCTGACTTGGCAAGGCAGTCCAGGCAACCTTATGGTATGGAACAAAAGTCAACGAAATATTTTGCAGAGGTGCTATAAACATGACATCTAATACGATATTGGAATATTCAATATAATTTATCTAAGTAAGAGTAGGAAAGCGGATCCTGAGTCGCTAAAGGTACAACCTAATATTAATGATAGAATGATAATGATGATATATCTCTAACTAGATATTGACTCAAAACACTAGTTGAACTATAAGAAACGACACGTTACTTTTAGACATAATACGAATAGTTATACTTACTGATTGCGGTTCGTCGATCATAGGAATCGGGCACCTTATCTAACCGATGGCTCTAAATTATCCTGGGAGACTACTGAAGAATTATGTAACTTCAGAAGTTAGATAACTTACTAGATTATTACAATAACGAGAGATAGGGTGGTCATATCCCCAACTTTTGGGGTATCCTAATAGTTATTCGCTTTTACGTGTTTCTATACTATAGCAATTTAAAAAATAGTCATGGTAAGATCAAGTAGAAACTTTAAAGTGCGAACATTTCGTTAATTAGCTTTACAGATGTTGAGAATTTCGTAAAAACCCGTGACTGACGATCAATCTACGTCGTTATAAGTAACGTGGTAGCAGCTCACCCACCACTTAACTTTGCTAACATTATACTGTTTTTTGCGACTTTTTCTATGATTTTAATGAAATTTTTTCTGCCCGGAATATATATAAATGAATATTTGAATATTTGACTGTATGTCATCCTAGTGCTTGATAAAATCACAAGTCAATTTAAAATTATTTATACGTTCAACAGTTTCTATACATTTCAGGTTATAATTTGTGATAGTTGATAAAGAGAGTTTATTATTTTAACTACAAAACTTATGACATGGATTAAATGATGGGACAGTTTTTGAGGTGTGTTCGGAGAGCGCATCCAAGTTTACATTTTGGGTTTTACCTTACGCTTTTATTGAACGGGATAAAAAGTAACCTATAACCTACCCCGAAACACAGGCCACCTGTTAGCCGAGTTCTGTTGAGATCGGTCGAGCAGTTTCGACGTGAAGGACAGCCGGGGTATAGATAGTCAAAAATTGGAAAAAAATGTATTTTGGTATATGTATCGTGTACATGTATAATGTATATAGACACGTATTTATTAAAAAATGGACACCTCAATTTTATTTGTCTATATAATATATTAAAATACACATAAAAATAAAATGAAACTAGTAAATATTTAAATTATACGAAGGGTGGGCTTATTTCTATAATAATTTTTCCCAGCGAGCAAAATAGATGTAAATTTAAATATAGAAAAAATAATTAAAACAAATACAGAATACAGTAAAGCCAACAATTTTATTACAATAAACAAAATTAAAGTAAATGACATAATACAAGGTTATTTCTTGAAAAACTTTTGTCGTGAGTCTAAATATGGCGTAATTGCTCGAGGTTTGCTCTAATCCGTCAGTAGAATATTGCTTGCATCGGATTCAAGAGTACTCCGGCGGTTCTCGAGGAGGCATTGTTGCCAGCTGAACAATGCGAAGAGCCCTTCGCGGCGGCGTGACCTCCCTCTCGGCCACTTGCGCGATACTTTTGTCCCAGCACGTTTTTAGGCCGCCCCCGCCTAACTGTGGTATCGAGAGTGTGTATCCTGAGTGTCTAATTAAAACTTGTTGAATTAGATCTGATTGTGGTGAAATTTTAAAGCGTTTTTATAAAGTATCAGGGCAAAAGACGATTTTTTAAATGATGATAAACGTCTTCTCTTGACACTTTAAATGATAACGTTGATATCTAGAAGCTGGAAAGTTTGGCCAGCGTAAGTTTACCGGCAGTAATCAATAGCAGGCTCTTGGTACAACGAACATGGTACACTATGGTGGTGGGAAGCGAGCGAGTCCTGGCTGTTCCACGCAGTGAATAATTTGGTAGTAATTATTTAAGTGGAATGACTTTAGTACATGGTATCTTATGACAAAACGTATAAAGTCTACAGAGTTAAGATATTTTTCTCTCATTTGAATTTAATGGATTTTTTATCTGTATGTAGTTTTCAGGGTTTCATACGCAAAGGGTATAAATGGAACCCTGTTACTAAGACTTCGCTTTTCGTCTCCTTCTGTCTGTCTGTCCCCAAAGTGTAACTCATGAACCGTGATACCTAGATTCTGTTGCCGCCATTACAATAAATACTTAAATAAAATGTAATTCACAATAAAAGGGGGCTTCCATAAAAAAATGATAATGGCATGGAACCTTTCCAGTGTGAGTCCGACTTGCACTTGCTTGGTTTTTGATTACCGACTTCAACAGTTATCTCATTGTATTATGATACTTTAGATACTATTTACGAGCTGGTGTCCAAGTGATGTCGCCGTAATCAACCGTCTTATTATTTAATAAATTAGTCGAAAATAACAATAAGATGGCCCTAAAATGCCGTAAAAGCGAAAGTGCACTGTTGTGTAAAAATTAGTAATTAGCAATCGAAACGCGATCAATTATTATTGTCAAATAACATCGAAGAATGTAAGGAATCTTAATATATTTTGGTTATTATTTGATTAGCAATTACTGTACCTACATCACACGATCTTTGTCATCTCTTCTAAAGTTAATAATGACAAAGTTTCACTAAACGCAAGGTTTGAAAAATATACAATATATAAAATACTCGGTTTGAATAAACAGTTTCTCAGAAACAACACACAGCTCGCACGCCCCGGCCATGTCTGAGCCTCCTCCAGCACCTCCAGCACCCTCTACTAAATTCCGGTTGCTTTACAAAAATAAAACATAAAACTCGCGTTTTCTTTAGATTTTACATTTGATGCGTTTATTTTTATTACATTGTGATTTGTAAAATAACTGAAAATAAATATCGTCACGCCCATATCCCTGAAGGGGTAAGCAAAGGTACATACTTATGCACCCATGGTTAGCCGACGATACATTTCCATGATGTGACAGGCAGCAAGTCCGTGGCTATATCGCGTGTAAATCTATGTTTCAACAAGAACAAGTTTTTTTAGACAGGAATCGAATCCAGCACCTCGTGCGTCATAGTTAGACTGGGACTACGCTCATCACAGAGACGTAGATAGGGTGGTAAATAAACACGCTAAGGCATTAAGGTCCCGGACAAGGTCTGTGCTAGCCTCTTACGAGCTGCCTGGTGGGAAAGCAGTTGGTCTATTCTACGTACACAGAGTGCCCAGACCTTAACGATACGAAGAAAAATCTTTACGCCTAATAAAATAAAAGTCTGAGATCAAATACTGATTGTGAAATATAATAAAAACATGGTACATATCTTCACGCTAACTCACTTGCGGGTCAGACAGAGAGTATCGAGTGTCAAGTGTCAAGACTCCTACATACTTGCCTAGCTTCCTTCACATTTTATTTATGTGAACCGTATTGTACATCAAATTAATAACTTTGTACTAAATGCGATTTTAATGCCTAATGACATTATCCACCAGCTAGCCTTTATATGTATATAAAATTTTATGTATAAAAATATAATATATAATTTCAGAGGTATCTTTCTTTTTAAGGCTTGTGATTCATCCAAAATAGAGAATCGACAAATAGAAATGCTTTACTCTGCTTCTCTTGACTTTATCAACCACATTTGAAATATTTCTATCACTTTATACGTTTTTAATGGCATTATTTCATTAAAAATAAATGATTAGACACATTTTTGACATTTCTCCTAAGTCATGGCTCCCTCTTCCTACTATGGCTAATGACTATACAAAGCTTACATATATTTAAACAAGCAGACAGATATGAAGATACTGTGAAACAAATCTAGGGGTCTGGGTCTTAAGAGCCTTATCTCAAAATACTTTAGACCGGAACATGACAATGCTGACTGTATGATGTATGATAAAATAAGAATGTTCCATGGTAAGTGAAAAACTGAGATCATAATGATTTTTAATCAGATCAACTTTTCGTCGTGTAATCTAGGATATCAGATTAAAGTCCCAGTCTTAGAGATTGCAGACGCTGCAGGCGCTGGAAATACTTCCGGAGACAAAGAATTGTAATTATTTTAAGCTGAACAAGGTCTCTTGTGATGTTTAGTCTCGGGTGTTTATTTTATTGTATCAACTGGAACCGGCTTAACTAGCGCTCGGTTATTATTTCACGGATTTAGACGACATCATCCCATCTTTGTAACAATTGTTTCAGTCTTTAAGACCTATTCTTTTAAAAGTGCTCTCTATCGGAATTAAGTTATTCCGTACACTGCGCGGCAGATTCGCAAAACTCGCAGCTCAAAAGAAACATGGTCAAGTATTGCAATTGAAATTCTTTTAGCAACAAAGTTCCTGATAAGTCCATTTTTAAAGCTTTTACATTTTAACAAAGTGACTCGGTAATAAGATTCTTTTGACTGTGCCAACTATCTTTTTAAATAACAATAAGAAGTTTCTAAATAAAATTGTCACAATAAAGTTCATACTGTTTTTAAATTATCAGAGTAAATCGTTTTTATTTTAAGTAAATGGTGTCTATAGGCCACGGTTCTCTCTTACTATCAGGCGACTCTGCGCTTGTTTGCCATCTTATCCCATAAAAAATCCGTCAAATACGTGTCGGACTTGCGTACTCAAGATTTTCTACCATTTTCTAAAAAAAAAACAACAAAAAAATGCAGAATGGGAGAACCTTCTATAAATTAATTTAAATCTGTTCTTGGTATTCCAGAAAAATACATCATCTGTGAAAATTTCAACTGTCTAGCGATCACAGTTCATGCCAACGAACAGACCAGGTGATAACAAACAGACAAACAGCGAAGTCTTGGTAATAGGGTTTTTTATCCTTTGGGTACGGAACCCTAAAAATTAGCGGTTTTTTGCGTTGGTAAAAAGACAAATACATATCCTGATTATATAAAATTGGCCCAAGTAATTCCTGAAGACATCAGTGGTGGTAATCGTTTGTTGTCAAATTATGATCAGGATTTTCAGACTTTGGCATGAGTACATTCGACTAATGTAGTCTCCGAATAGTAATACAATATGCATATAGTACTCATGTTAGTTTTCAAATTAAAGCCTCTTTGGTTTCTTTTTCGTGATAAAGAATAATTTAGTAGGCTTAACTTGACGTGACTTAAAATGTTTTAAATTAATTTTAGAATAGAATTAAGCACATACATAACAAACTCCACCTGTGTCACTCCTATTAAAAACATTTTGATCGATTGTATTATCAAATATCCAAAATATTGTTTCTGTGCTTATATACAACCTTTAATGCACAGACAGTTCTTTTACGATTTAATGACGTGTATACATGAAGTTTATTACCTAGATAATTAATCTAATGTTGAACATCATATCTAACCATATAACATACATCATAACATACTAGATATTTTTATCAAATTTTGACCTTGACGAGTGGTATTCTTATTTTTACATGTTATTTTTTTCAAAAATTCAATTACTTCTACATAACTTGTTATTTTTCGTAAAAAGATGTCTATATGCCCCGCATACTAGCCCTTAATGACCCTATATATTCAGAACAATGGAACCTTTCATCGTCAATTGTTTATTAAAATGTTGTAGTCGTAATTACCTATTTCATCCTGTGTCACCCTCATGGCATTTTATTTTGACAAGTTAATAATACCGTTAACGGAGTTGCAGTGTGACTTGAATGTCGTAAGTATACTATTTTATATTTATCAACGACACATTTACCATAAATTATCTAATACTTTTAAATGAGCAACGCTTGTATCATATATGTATGTATACATAATGTATAAACGATTTTGTGAAAGGCTCCAACGATTTTCTTGAAATTTAGTATGTAGGGTTTTCGAGGGCGATAAATTGATCTAGCCAGGTTTAATTGAATAAAAAACTCCTACAATATCATTAAAATACGAAGCTAAATTTCGCCACCATTTACGAAGTTAGAACAGCTCGGTCGGCAATCGGGTCACAAAAACACTGGAATCCCGGGTCAAATCTCGCTCCGAATGATGATTTTGTTTTTTATCTTTTTATATTATTCATATTTCATCAGTAAGTAATAAACATAATTATAAGTAAATATAATTCCAAAAAAATATGATGTACCAAAAAAACTCTGTCATCCAGGTACTATTTTATAATTGTGAAAGATACATTTCCCATAAATGGAACGGGACAATGGTTAGCACTAACGTCACATAAACAAAAAGCAAGAAGTGGTTTACATGTGTATTGAAATTCTCATCCTCTGTACTGAAATATTTGAATCGTTCCTTCCAAAAGCTTACTTTTGTGTAGAAACTAACCAAGCTAACTAAGCCGCAACTCGCAAGTCCGCCTGGGCGGAATTTGTCGCATCGTGTCACACCACAAAGCCCCAGGTGCCATGCTATATGTCACTAGACGGCCACTATTTTGGTCTTTTCCGGGTGCTTGTTAAATCAGCTCTACAAGAGTCCGTCGGCTTGCGTGACAAGGACCTATAGTCTTTGTTGTTTTGTTGATAACTTGGCGCAACTGCATTTTTAACGTACTACGTCATTAAAAATAATAAGTACTAATGTTAATTAGATATACATTGTTATTGTACAGAGTAAATGATTTATCAATCAAGGAATATAAGTGACCTAGTTATTTTTGTATCTTAAATCTGTACATTTCACGATTAATATAAACCTTACCTAGATTGGTTTGGTACTTATTACTTACTATTGTCAAACAAACATGTTTCTTAAAAAATATATTTCAAACTTAGTTCTTCTGCTTTACTTTTAGTGTGTGTTAAAGTGACTAAATAATATAAATAAATTTTGATTTACGCACCTCATTCATGTGAACAGACAGACAGAACAGAAATTGGTGTAGTGCTTTTAGGGTTCCGTATCCAAAGGGCAAAAAAACGGAACCATATTACTAAGATTTCGTTGTCCGTCTGTCTGTCTGTTACCAGGCAGTGTCTCATAACCCGTGATAGCTAGACAGCTGAAATTTTCACAGATGATATATTTCTGTTGCCGCTATAACAGAAAATACTAAAACAGAATAAAATAACTAATATAAAAGGTGCTCATCATCATCATCATCGTCATAATCATCAGCCTGTCTTAGTCCACTGCTGGACGTAGGTCTCCCCCATTGTACGCCATAAGACCCGATTTCCTGCTTTCACCATCCAGCCACTACCAGCTACCCTCTTTAAGTCGTCGGTCGACCTGGCCGGAGGGCGCCCAACGCTTCGCTTACCGAGACGCGGTCTCCATTCAAAAACCCATCTACTCCACCGACCATCGGTTCTGCGACAGATGAGACCAGCCCACTGTCACTTCAGCTCGCTACATCTTTGGACTATATCAGTCACTTTGGTCTTCTGCCTGACAATCTCGTTTCGGATCTTGTCCCGAAGCGAGATCCCAAGCATTGAAGTCTCCATAGCCCGCTGAGTAACGTGCAGTCGGTGGGCCAATTTCACTGTTGTGGTCCACGTCTCGGCGCCATAAGAGATTACTGGCAGGATACATTGGTTAAACCAGATGTGACGCAACTTTCCAAATAGGACAGTATTTTGTTTTAGCAGCCAAGTTGTCCGAGGTAAATATACTCCTGGTCAAACATATGGTCATTGAACATGAACTTAGTTTTATCCAAATTCATTCCGAGCCCGACACGTCTTGAGGCAGCATTGAGACTGGACAGCATTTTCTGCAGGTCTTCCAACGATTCTGTCATTATCAGTATGTCATCGGCTAAGCGAAGATGCGTGAGGAATTCTCCATTAACAGTATATTTATATTATAATTATTATTAATGCCCAGTCCGTCCAATTGCAGTGTCTTGAATACATCCTCCAGCGCATTGGTGAAAAACGTCACTCTGCCTTACACCCCTAAGCAACTGGATGGGTTTTGTGCGGTGGTTTTGGACTTGGACGGACATTGTCATCATTTGGTATACATTCCTCAACACCTCCACATATTGCCAGTCAACTTGGCAGCGCTGCAAAGACTCCAGAACAGCCCAGGTTTCGATAGAATCGAAGGCTTTCTCGTAGTCCACAAAAGCCAAACACAGCGGCTGGTTATACTCTTTCGACTTCTGTATAACCTGCCGAACAGTATGGATGTGGTCCATGGTGCTGTAGCCTTTACGAAACCCAGCCTGCTCCGGTGACTGGAAGGCGTCAAATCTTGATGTCAGGCGGTTTGTAATGACTCTTGAAAACATCTTATAGACGTGACTCAGAAGTGTGATTGGCCGGTAGTTTTTAACGAGCGTTTTAATTTCTTTTTTGAAAAAAAACGCCACCACCCCGTTGCTTCACGCTTTTGGGTAGTCCCATTGAATATAACTGTGTTAAACAGCCTTTTGAGCTCCATAAGGATAAATTTTCCGCCAGCCTTAAGAAGCTCAGAGGCTATTCCATCATCTCCGGGAGCCTTCCCATTCTGAAGCTGTCCAAGAGCCACCCCAATTTCGTCGACATCTACGTCTAGGAGATCGTCTGTGAACTGGCGAATGAGTGGGGCTGTAGGGTCATTAGCGTCTGGTAGAGGTTTCGATGAATGTGAAGCATAGAGAAAAAAGGGTGCTCACATGCAACAAACGTGATTTTTTTGCCGTTTATGTTACGGAACCCTTCGTGCGCGAGCCCCACTCGCACGTGACGGATTTTTACAAGTATGTTCGAAATTTCACTATCTCATTGTGTCTATGGCATGAAACTGAAGGACCTGGAGATTTCACTCCTAACTGTACCTGTCCACAATATAAAACATTTATATCCTTTTTAGGGCCAACTTTCACACTTTGTCAATTCATCAAAACTGTCAGAAAGTAACGTTGGTCAATTTAGAGAGAGCTAGCAATACTACGTATTCGGGACATGTTTTCCTTATGATTGGAATACCTTTATATTTTGATTTATCAGACTTTTTTGAATCCCAATTGTTTACTTGCTATCCCACAAGTTATATATGTTATGGTAGTTTAAGGTCGGCAGGGTTAACATAATGTTTATAAGATACCTACTTAGTATATAATAGTTTAATAAATATAAATTACTTATGTGTTTAAATATTTGCCCGCCACAATGTTGTAGAATATGCTGGTATAATTAAAAACCTTTGTTTTGTTACAACTTTTAACACACATATTCGGCACATATATAATTTCAAGACCACTAGGTATATAGATTGGTGACAGTTTAAACGCGCCTCTAAAGCGCACAGATTATAGTCCATTTTACGTTTATCAAATGAAAAATACTAGTTTAAAACAGCAACATCTTCACTCCATGTACGGATCAACTTATTTATCCTTTTTCGTCCAATATCAGAGTTTTAACTTAGTGGTAAAAAATGAAACAAAAATGTACAAAATACAAATAAAATTTCGAAGTGCTAAATTTCCACCGTGCAATTAAATCGCACTTTACCGCTACAATCCCTTGAAATAAAGAACTTTGAGAGTAACCTTTTTTGTTCGGTCTCCTTTATTTCTTGCCGCACGCCGGTGCACTGAAAATAATGTGGCCTCCGTAATGGTACCTCTACCTACAATCGCACTCGATGTCCACCGCGCTCTGCTTTAGAGACGCTATTATTTTTAACAGCCAACTATCCTATTGTGTTGTTACATGTTAAGATGTATAATGGGTCGTTATACAACAAGGATATACAATGGGGGTAATTATACGGCAGGGGACAGGTATTCAGCACCTATCATGTTGATATCTCAACAAGTATAGGGGATTTATACATTAGAAATAATTGGTATTCACTACCATCTATTGCTTTATAACGTGCTAGCAGGCCCGGCAAATTTTGTATCGCCTGACTGGGATTTTTTTCTTTCAGAACCTTTTTCCGACAATAATTAAGGATAATAGAAAAGATTTAGCAAAATTGTTGCATCCGTTCTCGCGTGATGTGATAACTAAGGGATGATCTTTAGATAAATTTTTTATGGTATAAGGAAGCAAACAAGCACACGGCTGCCCTGATAGTGAGAGACAACAACAGTGGCCTGTAGACACACCATAGTTATTGTAGGTGCGTCGCTGTTCTATGGCCAGGTTGTTACACCTTATGTGCAAGTCTACCGGCTACCCTACCCTCCGGATCGGTACACGACATTGTCATGATGGTGGTAGGAATATTGGTGCTATAGTACAAGTGAGACATAATTGATATTTATAATTAAAAGTAGCAAGAAATCATTTGTAATTAATATAAGCATTTCTCTGTTTATATTTTTATATGTCACTTTCTAAGAGCATTTTGGCAGAGACATATCCGACAATATTTATTTTTATTTATTTTTTTTTTTTCATTATATCACAATGAATATCACCATAATCGCCCCATAACCCGTGTGGTGCTTGAAGTGTCTGATTTTTTAATAAATACATGAAGACATACGAAATTAATAAACAATCTTAGGCTGTTTTTTTTAAATAGCATTAATTTTGAATCAACAATTAAAGTCTTCTTCCTTATCGCCTAAGACAGCTTTTTAAGCCGACAGAAGAGTTATTATATTAGTTAATCTTGGCAATTCATGAAAACTTTTAATAAGTATATATTACGACTGTTAATTGTATACAAAGATCAGATATTAATTTAAAAATATACCGAACTATCGAATTACAAAATGCATTGGAATATTGACAGTTTCCGTTAATCCAGTTTAGCGATGAATTTTTCAAAAGTTACGAGAGAACAAAGTCAGCAATACTTTGGCAACAAAATGAGAGGTGCCACCTGCCCCAAATGGAAGCTGTGAAACGTCCAAATGGACGTGTTTGTTACTTTGACAAAACGCGGCATTTTGCGGACTCTAGAAAAAGCGGAATGGAAAATCATTTCCCTCCTTACCATTGTTATATTGTGGAACAACGTGTTGGCTTTCGTTGGTACTTTGTTGTTCGACTCGTGGTTTATACTTCTGGTTAAATCATTTAGTTTTTGTGCTTAAGACTCCGGTGGAGTTATATCGAACATAAACTTTGCGATTTATGTATTAACCAAATTGAAAACCTAATTAACTTTTATTATAACACAAATCTATATATATATATACAACTACGATTATTAAAAATGTTGATGTTTTGTGTTTATCTTTTGTATAATCTCCGAAGATATTTTCAATTATTTTTTGGGTGAATCTATTTATACGGTAACCGTCCGAATAATTAATTGTAATTAATCGTCCGTCTAACGTACCGTACGAATAATTTTATTTTATTAATCTGGTAATAATTAAAATTTGGAATTATAAACCTAATTAATTCAATTAAATATTTCTAAAATGCACTCCGTATGAATATTTAAATTACTGATACTGTTTAAGTAAATTTTTATCAAAAATAACAATTATGTTAGCTGTTAACGTCGGAGTATAGAAAATTAAATTCGCTTCTTATTTGCATTGGAGTAAGTATTTTCGGGTGCCATCATAAAATATCCGTTGAGATTCCTTTTTTAACAAAACAAAAGTTCCGGTTCAATAAAAAACGTGAGTATTTTAAACTTTTCGTAATCTAATTTTATTATAACTTATCATTTAATTACTTTAAGCAATACTTAATAACAATTATCCAGTTCATTCGTTTAAAAAAAAACAATAAAAGTAATTCCAACGGATGACTAACGCATAGTTATTGGTTTAGTTAAGGGACTAACAGTCAGTTAGGACCTCAGAAAGACAAAGTCGCACATCTCGGCATTTATACATTATATTATCTTTTTTACTAATCTGACTCAATGTTGCATCTTGAAATAAGTATTTAGGCGTATATATATGTTTGAGATACGATTTTTTGTATAGATTAAATAATAAACAAGTAGAAGTAAGACGGATTTCCTGATAATGATGGTAAGGTATACTATGTTATAATTCTGTAAATATGTCTATCTCGCTCTCCAGGCGTGAGTATATCTATGGCGAGCATTGACGCTATGGCGACAGGAATACTTCGCAAAATTTTCGGTATAATTGGTGACAAATCAACCGAGAGTTCTTTAGTAGAAATCAGTGGCCCTATTAGGTCTTCTAAGGAGTTCAGGACCAACACGGTGAATTTTACGAAATGTCACATTTCGCTTCCCTAACGACAAAGTGCGGAAACAGAAAAGTTGATGGTTTTATTTTATTAAATATAGTTGGAGAAATTTGTTATCGAAGTTAGGAGAGGAGTCTAAGACGACGTCCGGTTGCACTAGTACGTTCGTCGCAAAAACGACAAGTTTCCAGTGGGCAGCGAGCAGGGGCAGCGAGCAGGGGCAGCGAGCAGGGGCAGCGAGCAGGGGCAGCGAGCAGGGGCGCCGCTACCCCCTTACCTATGCCCTCCCTTGAGACAATAGCGACCCAATAAAACTTTTATTGTACGCTATGATTTTGGAAACATTTTTCGAGATGACTTCTATAAAATTCGCAATCTATTCAGTCAGTCCAAACCAATGCTTAGAGTTTATTAAGCTCACAAACTAAACTTTATGGCACACATTGTACGGTTTCCTTGAAATTTTATTTTACTGTTACTATAAGTGTTGTGAAACAACTTATTGGGAACATTTTGAATAATCGTAAACCGTAGTCGGTGACCGAATTTGACGCACAACAATCCAGGGTTCGATTTCCGCTTGGAGGTTATTTTTTTTGAGTACTAGCTGACCCGGTGAACTTCGTTTCACTGAATACATGAACATCAATCAAAAAAATTAAATAGTCGCTTTTAGTATTTTCCTTGCAATTTTGTCATATTTTCACATCGTTTAAACCTTCCCTGGACTTCCACGAACATTTCAAGACCAAAATTAGCCAAATCGGTTTAGCCGTTCTCGAGTTTTAGCGAGACTAACGAACGGGAATTCATTTTATATATATATAGATAGATTATTAGTTTATCTGGAAAACATAATGTTTCCTGAGTTATAGCGGAGGACGTGCCATCTGTCATTCACACAGTCACAGCAGATCGTGCGTACACAATTATAGTATATTCCTCTGTCTATCCCTATAATAACTAGTCTATTACTACTACTCTTAGCATAATTTGGGGTTTTTAAAATAGTTTTCGATATCATCTTTGGTTTACATGTTAGCAAAACGCCTATTTCGAACCATCGCAAGGCAAATTCGATTCACATCAAAGAGGCGGTTATATAGACCACGTTAATATCACCATTTGTTTATCGTTTTTATTATTACAAAATGTTAAATAGTGTCAATTACAATTAATTAAATACAATTTTCAGATAAGGAATATCAAATATTTAATGAATATAAATAACGATTAAAATATAACACAACATTGTTTACATGAATGTTCGCACATAATTGTAATTTAAATAATCACATACGAAAGGCTGTTTATACAAAATATGTAGGTAATCTACTTCACCTAACATAAATAATAGAAAAAGAAACGGCCGGGATACAAGTATTGTAACAAATGGCCTGAAGGTATCAGGGAGCTTATTTGTTCCATGCGTAAGAGACCCATAACATCATTAGGTCGGATAAAATAACAAACATGTTAAGAGAAGGTGCCTACGTAAACTTCGCGGTTCATATGATAAATTTTGTTTACGAAATATAGTTTCATTGTTGCTTTTATTTCTATAAAAATAAGGTAGGATAGGAAGCGGATTTTTTGGCAATAAAAAATCCGCCGAGTGCGATTCGACCTCGTGGACCAAGGGTTCCGTAATCCGTACTGTGTACACAAAAACAGCAATAGAAAAGTGTTTTAATATTTTAGCGATATAACGCCGTCTATTTATATGATAATACCTAAATTATTCAATCTAAAGTGAGGAATCTAAATGTGTATAACGACATCTATTGTACAATGACAACATAGAAAAAATCAGGTCTTTTGATCCTACTCCATTATATTTTCTTTATTCTGTTTTTAGTATTTGTTGTTATAGCGGTAACAAAAAACACCATTTGGAAAATGTCAATTGTCTAGTTATCATGGTTCAAAAGATATAGCCTGGTTTGAAACATACAGACAGACGGACATCGAAGTCTTAGTATTAGTAATAAGGTCTTTTTTTCCTTGGGTACGAAACCCTGCATATACCTACACAGAAGTTGAAACATTAAACCATATTACTTTCGATCACCCTGTTGGTCGAGGGTTTACCGCATAACGACTATCGACAAGTCTTGGACTCGATTTCCGACGAGGGTAGTTGTTGATGTGATGGTTGGATCTATTTAAGTATATTTATGTATTTTTATTTTTGACAAACAGTCACAACACATGAAGATAATGTGATTAGATCATTGTGTGTGTATCCAGGGATATTTCTTCATTTGTCATAAAACACTATTACTAAATAAATCGGTATAATAATAAATAATATGACAGTGACAGATGAATATCAATAATCTAAGGCGGACTCCTCGACCAAAATAGGAATGCATACGAAATCAAGTTTTATCGTCAAGAAAATGTTACCTGTATATATTGTGTGTGGTGTGGCGGGCGGCGGGGGGGGGGGGGGGGGACAGATAAGAATCATATATGTGTGCTGCATAGCTGTGTCGCGTTGCATATGCGGCGACAAATGTTGTCAACATCTTGACACTTGCGCTGAGAAATTACGATTCACGGTGAGATTACCACAATACACGTTAACATTGTTACAGCCGGTTAGGAGTTATGACGGATTTAGCATTCGTGAAATTCCGTCTGGCAAATCGTGCTTGACAAAGTTCAAAATATGCTCACGATGCTGTTTACTTAAAACGACCGGCCAAATGCGAGTCGAACTCGCGTCACTAAGGGTTCCGTACCATTATCTATGAAAGTGGCAAAATAAACACCCTTATTGATTGGGGAAAAGGTTTTCTGTTTATAATATTATTGTTGTTATAACGGCAACAGAAATGCACCAATTGTGAAAATGTCAACTGTCTAGCTGTTACAGTTTACGAGATACAGCCTGGTAATAGACGGATAGACAGACAAACAGTAGACGGACAGCAGAGTCTTAGTAATAGGGTTCCGATTTTACCGTTAGGGTATGGAACCCTAAAACCGGTCAAGTGTAGTGAAGTATATACGTGAGTATGTATAAGGTCAATAAAAACGGCCGATCTATCGCGTTCGTTATTAGCGTATAATTATTATATAAATACGGTGATTAACTTTTAAGTATCCATCACCTGTTGAGGTACATTTTATTCAGTACCATATACCACGACCTCAATATACACTTTACTTATTTATTTACTTACTTTTTTATTTTTAGTTATATTTGTTTACGGGCAAAAATATCTTTTAACGTTAGCTTGCTCTAATTTTATAAATGCAAAAATATTTGTTTGTGTGTAAGTTCCGTTTTATCTTCAAAATTGTGGAAGTAATTTTAATGAGTTCCATTCCATTTCATTCCATTCCATTCCATTCCATTCCATTCCGTTCCGTTCCGTTCCGTTCCGTTC
>DVZL01001990.1:0-16276 GCA_018236625.1 Lasaia peninsularis
TGGAGTTAGACAATACGAAACATGCCATTTGACAGTGAATATACGAAAATTCAGGCTCGGAGTTCGTATCTTTTAACAGTCAAAAAGATACACAATAGCCCCGCAGGTCCCACGCGGAGTAGGCAGAGTTTCGTGCTAATAAGGCAGTTGTTTGACTTATGTAGTGACTTCAAAATGATACAATATGCAAAAGTCGCGGGCACGTAAGTAAGTTTTGTTCGATGCAATAGCAGCCGGAGTAGAGGACAGTGAACTAGACATGTTTAGATGATCAAGAGTCAACTAGAGTGACGTCACGCCGCGGCACCCCCACGTCTGCGAAACTTAGGGACCCTAATGAATGACTTCCTAATTGCCGCGGCATCGAATAAGCCCGTAATCCGGCGCAAAACCTCACTCCTCCATTTAATTATGAACTTAAACCTTTTCATTATTAAGCATCAAATCGAATATCAGGATACTCGCAACATGCATTCGTGGACGCAAATTATTTATTGTATTGTTTATTGAGTCTTAAAAGTCAATGTACCGCGGCGGGGAAAGAGTTCTTATGTTATTAACCATTTGTTCCACATTTCTTTGTGCAGGTTTTGATTAAAATATCTTTAGTCGCGTGGAAGTCGCAGGATGAGTTGATAAGCACTAATGTTGACAACAATCCATCTCGGGCTGTCAGCCGGCGCCGCGATTTAGACTCACTCCCATTTCGATTTACTCTTGATTCAGACCGAGTGTGGCCATGCCTAACTGAGAAATCTACTTCATTAACTTTAAAAGAGAACATGTAGCGCATAGTTGGAACTTATATTACTTTTGTTTATAATTTAATAATTATTTTACGTTCTGTCTGAAGGACCTTGAGATGTAAAATATAACAAAGATATAGAACTACCACATCGCGGTAGAAACTCTTTAAATATAGTTTTTTCTTTGTTTAAAATCTATATAAATTTTCCCTAGCTCTCAAGAAGTGCTAATTCAAAATATTTTTAATATTTAAATAAAATGAGAAATACGATTCATCCGTGGACATCTAAGGTAAAAATGAAGCGTTGCCAACTCGAGGCCGGGATGTTAAGAAAGTTGCATTAGTAAGTTAATTGGCTGGATCTCCAACAACAACTTCGAAGTCAGGATCGATTTGAGGATTTTTAAAACTTATTAAATACGCCCAAATTGGTAGTGTGGTCACACTTTCCGGGTCATAATAAGTGTCCATCTCTCTGCAACCTTCATTATACGCGTTGTTATTTTCTTGGCGAACTATGCGCAGGCAATTTCTGCTGGAGATTAATTTATCGGACTATGTTGTTCGTGAAAAAAATACTCGTTCATTTTTCTTGCCGGTCAAATGACAGGATACGTCGGTAATGATTCAGACGAGCACTCGAGGCGGCAATACGAAGCTAAATCTATATCGAATAGTAATAAACTCGTAAAGTGTAGAGTAACAAGTGATCAACTAATTTCATTGTGTTCGTTAAAATCTCTTGTTCGTAGTAAAGCAAGTTTGTTACCAGGAAGAAGCCTCAAGGTTTTGGGAATACTTAAGATTTTGACTAACACTTAATAGCTGTAGGCACATGTACTGATATCGAATCGATATTGAATCACCATAATATCAAAGTTAGCGAAAGGAAGGAACTTGGTAACATTACTTTTTATATACTATTATCACGTAATATAAATCTCTGAAGGAAATGCACATACTTATGCTTCCACGATAACAAGTCATCGCCATATCGAGCAAATATCCAACCCCAGGCAACTTTGTTTTAATGATAAACTAATAAAACAAATCGGACATCGACTACACTGGACCACAGATATTATTTTTTATTAAGAATGATTGGTAAAATATTTTTTAGAATAATAATATCTATTACACAAAAAGTATACGTCTCGTCAGTAGTCGACGTTCGTGCTATTCCTTCTAAGCAGATGTGCGAAATGTCATGTCAAGAATGTGGCTTCCCTGGCCGAGCCACATGTGCTAGTTCACCACATTCACGTAGCTCGACAATTGAACTCGAAACCAACCAATAAACCTGTTTTTACACTATTATCTCCTTGCAAATAAGCAGCCTATTATTTTTTAAAAAAACATACGTTTCTGCTTTTTACTGTTTCTAGTTTTTAAAAACTGGTTGTATACATGAATTGTAATATCAAATAAATGGTACCTATTTATAATTTTGTTCGTCTCTTGAGCTTCTTTTATTATAAACTGCTGCCGATAAAGTCACTAAACTTTTATACACATACTGTTAATGTTACCCTGGTATATGTTTGCTTAATTTAGTATCTATATTGAAAATTGCAAATAATAAAAGCGTATCAATCATAATTGGTTTCTTTAAATATGGCAGGATATCGATTTTTAATGAAACCTAATTCGAGCGTTTTTCCTTTCGATAAATTTTCATTGACCTGCTTGATATTAATTTTTTCTTTCCAAATTTGGAGCTGACATTGAGATGCGAGCAGCGTGGTGGGCTCGCAAGTGGTCGGTGGTGACGGTCACGACAGGTGCCAGAGGAGCGCCGCGCGGCGGTTGCTAGCAGATGGTACTACTTAACGATCAAAATATATTAATTCACTTGGAGACACAGATAAACAAGTCTTTCTTATTCATTACTTTAACGGACTTACTTCACCTATTATACATATATTCCTTTCTTTATCGTTTTCATTAATTAGGTATATTGTTTTGATTGATGTTTTTTTTTCATATATTTAGAATATAAATTGAATAATTTAATTTAAAGTATTATTATAATTATATACTAATATTTTCAATTAAATTATTCAATTTATAATCGGTCAAGCCGTTTTAACCAAATTTTATATGTATAATCGGCCAACATCTATTTTTCAAATGCGGGCGGTACGAAGATCGCCAGGGCAGATATTATATATACACATATATATTAAAATTAATATTCCCATGCAACAAGCGTCATTTTTGCCGCTTTTACAGATTTTTAACATGGCTAAGACATTTGGGCTTTTTGTAACAGTTATTATGAAGTAATTACTCCATCGAACTATTTTACTCTGATCAAATTGTTAATTAAGTAAATATCCATCTTCGTGCTCGCAAATAATATTAATTTAATAAATATTGATGAGTATTCATATATACATAATATCATTAATTAGCCGAATTAAAATTACCTAAAATCTATTCTCGTTCGTTAACCCCACGTCCTTGCTCAAACGACTGATAAACTTTAGATCCTTATACACTGTACATAGACAAAATGAATAAATATTAATATCTACATTTATTTACAGAATATTATCGCATTAATTGCGTTATTTTTAACCAACAATAGAAACAAATATGTTTCTCGATATGTTTGTATATATTATATGCAATTCCGAACACTTTCCCAAATTATGGAGAATTTTTCCCGGTTATAAATGCAATTTTTTCAGAACTCCCAGTCACATTATTATCAATACATGGTAATAAATGAGCTTAATTTTAATATTTGCTGTTGATCTGTTTCGTTTTAAATATGGTCTCAAAAATACAGTTTGTCATTTAGACTGATTGCGAAGGTCAAAACAATAACAAGTAAAAAACGCAAGTGATTTTACCGTTAGTTAAAACAAATTAAATTATTTGAATACAAATACTTAAATTATTTAAAACATAAAATGAATTTAGCATTAGAGATTAGTATCTTATTTATACAAAGAACCACAACATTGTTTTCGAATGTATATTTTTCCTTCAGCTTTGGTTAACACTAATATTAAAACCGACATATAACAATATACAATTTCTTACAAAGTAACGGACTTACAAAAATAAACTTTTCCATTCTGCAGCCATCGTAGCTACCTACAAATAAATAAATTAAAATAAAAAAAAATAGAAAAAGCTTTTATTTTTCGAGTTGTTCTTTCATTTGATATCCATATTGTAGAAGTGCTTTAAAAATAACTATTATATTCCGCCATATTGGATTTAGATTGACGTCATTCGCGCATTTTCATCAAAACTAAACGTGTATACAACATTTCAGCTCAATCGGTTAAAGATATCTACTTCAAAATTGAGTTCTAAGATTATACCCGAACATGCATACTTACATACATATATTGCAAGTTAAATAAAAGCTTTTAATAAAAATATATTCAATCTGTTTTATGCCAAGTAGCGTACAAACCTTATTGTAAATTAAAGTTCCCTATTGTCTAACTTTGTATTATACAATAAATACTCCAACAATCCAGTATTTCGTCAACGTTATCCATCGCTTCTGTGTATTAATTCTGCTAATTCCGAGTCCATGTACTCTTTTAAAAAATCTTTGGTTAAATAAGGCAACAATAGTAACGAGTCCGCGGCGACGTCATTTCTGTTGCGTCGTTATTCAACGAAATTTCATTAAAAAAGGGCTCAACGGGCGACAGCTGCGTTTTCCGTTAGTAACGTGCGCGCGACCAAACGGTCGAACACATCTATTGTCCTTGTTGCAATTGCGATAGCACTGTTTTGTATTTTCAGATGTTATGACTAAACTACATGCAAAAAATAGTATTTCTATAGCTCCAGCGTTATTATGGTACATAAGAAACAACATTGACAAATTTTATCGAAATCCGTTCATTAGTTTTGGTGTTACTGAGCAACATTCGCTTTATCTCTCTTCATCCAATTTTTAACATTTATAATACAACTAGCTGACCCGGCTAACGTTGTTTTGCCTTTTAAATTAATTACTAAAATGGCCGTAAAAATAGAGGATTAAAAAGTAAACATTTAGAGTTGTATATATTTTTAATGCCACATTATAAAAAAAAACATCAAAAAAATCATCAAAACATTTAAAAAAAATTTAAGGGTGAACTTACTAACCCTTATCGCTTAGAAGTATGAAAAATAGATAGAATACGCATATAAAATTTGGTAAAAATCGGTTAAGACGTTTCGAAGGAGTACGGTAACTAACATTGTCACTTGGAAATTTTATATGTTAGAAGATAATACAATTGCAACTTACGTTCTTATTCATGTATTAGATGTCAAAGTACATAATATAATTGATGTTCTCAAAACATTTACTTGACAAGCTGTGGTTAACGCAAAGTGTATTTAGATAAAACCGAATTATTTTTACGCATTTGTAATGAATGTTAAACATGTGTTGCAATGTCGCAAGACTTCCTTATGATTCATTACTTTTGAGTTATTGTGTGTGTGTAATCTGGCGCGGATGCCGGGGTTATCGGCTCACACACTGGAACAATAACCGGAAATTTACAACAACTGCTCACAGGACAAGAGGGAAAACTGGTTTACTCGTACCAGAGAAGAATCGCTCACAGTAAGTCCCTCGATCAGACATGTCCAAAAATGTACCAGAATGAAAATAATAATTTTGACAATTCATTTCATCTAATTTTGATTTCTTATGAAACAGATTTATTAAATCTCTCCCATATCCAGAAAAATAGACAACTATGTTAATCACACGACTTAGTTGAGAATCTACCTTGGCTTTGTTGTTAATCGCTAGCGTTAAGCTTGTACGGTAACCTCTTCACCAACGAGTTGTTCAAAACATTTTATATTACGTCCGTAAGAGATTTAGCTTATTAAATAGATTGTCATTTAAATTTAGTATCTTTATTCTAATCGTTGGTTATACGATCAGTAACGTAGGACAACTGTGGCATATTATAGGTAAGCCTCTTCACGTGAATCAGTTTCAGTTGGCAGGATTTTTGTTTTTAATAAATGTGACTTGTTAAGTTCACGCTAAGTGATAAGTTTCACTTTTGACGATATTTCATGACAAAAATAATTGCCTTCGACTCTTCAATACAAAAGACAGGCATTTAATCTTTGTACATCTGTACTCGTTTTCTACTTTATCTAAGTTGTAAAATTCCTTAACGCCCAGTGAGATTTGCCTTTTGTTAAATTTTAACTAAATATACACTAGAATTACCACTGAAAAAAGGCGGTTCTCCGTCAAAGAGTCGATCCCAACCGTTATTAACGTAGGGTTTTAAAATGCCGTGAAACTTCTACCTGCTCTTTTTCGAACGCTTATCGTTTTCTATTGGTCATACAATACGAGTTATAAGTAAGTGTTGATTTGGGTTAATTATTTT
Source organism: Lasaia peninsularis (assembly GCA_018236625.1). Taxonomy (NCBI): domain Eukaryota; kingdom Metazoa; phylum Arthropoda; class Insecta; order Lepidoptera; family Riodinidae; genus Lasaia; species Lasaia peninsularis. The sequence goes on from DVZL01001990.1 coordinate 6,136, forward strand.
TACATCACGTTAAGGATGTTTTGAAAGTCTTCCTTTTGCTCAATAAGGATTATTTTATTACTACCTACAAACCTCTACTAAATTCTCTTTTAAGGTTGAGATTATTTTTATTAATGCGCCCTTTAAATTTATCGAGACGTCTTAATAAAAAACGAAGTATTTAAATATTTTATAACAAAACTACATTGTATATATACGAGTACGGAGTCATACTAATCCCCAAATATGGTAATACAATACCTATAATCCTATATGCACAGAAAGAGTCAAGAAAGATTATGTAAATTGTATATTTGTTTCGTTTCTTATAATCTCATACCGGGTTAGAAAATTACATGTATATACCTCACTCATCAAATCACTAGCCCGATTGTGATAAAATTTAATATAAAACGATATTTTAAATCCTTGAATGTTTTTTTCTACATGGCGCACCAAGAAACCCAATTCCTTTTGTAATGCAGTATATTTTACTTACAACAGCTTGAAAAGTCTGGCCTCTGTATATTATGCATGCATAAAAATAAAAAGAATAAATATGTAAATATGAATCATTTTATATATATAGCTATGTATTAGTTTCCGCCCGCGGCTTCTCCTGCGTGTTTTATTTTAATAACACAAACTACTTTCAAAGGGCAGATATTTTTCCGACTTATAATACTTATTGCGTAAAAACATACCCTTTTTTAATGTAGTCGGTTAAAAAGTACCTTATGTCCTTCCTCGAGGTCAACTCTATCTCTGTACTAAATTTCATCAAAATCGGTTCAGTGGTTTAGACGTAAAAGCGTAACAGATAGACTACTATTACTTTCGCATTTACAATATTAGTAGGTACAGATAAAGAAAGGATAAATAATATACCGGAAACACGTAGGGGTCAATGGTACAAAGTACCAAGGATTCAGGAGTCCGAAAGAGCTAGACTTGTAGCACGTACCGCGTAGTGGGTGGCGAATGTTCGTCGTGTAAACTGATATTTCCCTCGTGAAAATGTTCAATGGCCGGTGTCGAGTTGCAGAACGGTCGCCAGCCTTTAGATTTTCGTCTCGCATGCTGGTACATTATTTCGCGTCATTAATTATTGTGTACGGTTTTTTGCCCTGCTCTCATAAGCCACCTGCCGGTGTAGGTTCGCGTAATTAAAGATTACAGGCAGGCTCACTCGATAAAAGGAGCCTCCGGACAGAACACGTTCACCTTCAGTTAAACCTGTGGTTATGGTCTCTGTTAAAGAAATCAATGTTATTTTGCTTTTGCTTGAAAATATAAATACGTCTACTTGGCTTTGTTCCATTGTGATATTAGCTAAAACGACAACTTTGCTCGGAATAGATTATTTTAAATGTATCAGTAAAACAAAATATTAGATAATATTAAATACAGTTAAATGTTTATTTGAATTACAACTACATTTTTGGGCTTGATTAGGTGTGTTTTTTAAATCTATTTCGATTTAATCAACTTTTTTGTAAAATATTGGGCAAAATTGCTGTAAAATATTAAAACTATTTCCTAAAGTGTGAGTTTTTGTATGGGAGGCGGCCTTAGTTTGGAGCACGCTTTTGAATGCAGCTGGCGGAAAGACGCCATCTGTCGGACGGCGTTCCGGAAAGGCAATTTCGTTGTTTTCGATTTTCGAAACAGTTTGACCATTTCGTTCGTTTAATGTATGTTAATGTTATCTGTCATTAATGACGTCGGTGGTTCCGTCGCGTGCCGTTAGCCGTCACACTCGGGAAGTTTACAACTGTCGCCTATGACATTATTTGTTGTAACATACTGCTTAAAAACTACTATACATTTAGGTTGGCATAAAATTTAGAAACTAAATACGAAACTTCTCGTGGAAAACTATAAATTCATAATTCATAATTTCATAATAATCGGTCCAGTAGTTTTTGTGATCATCGATGACATATAGACAAACATACATTTTTATATATATATAGATAGAAGGGATTAACGTTAAAGTCAAGTTTTAACATTTATTTTTCACCAAAGCATTCACTTCACAATATAGGCGTACAATAGTACGTTCGCGTTAAGAAAGCAATGTTTAACCCGCAGCCCATTAACCAATCAAATCACTCATAATTAGATGGTCAAATTAACAGTGACCAGCTAAACACATTATTTCAAGCTAAATGGTCACGTACTAATAATAAATAAATCTTCTCTTGTGAAGCACTGCATTCTTAACGCGAGTGTACTACGGCTACTTCCTATTCTATTCTAGTTATGTGTGTTCATTTATATGTTAGAAACATAGCAGCTTTAAAAATAATATAGAGTTTACGAAATATCGTCTTGAGGCCGTCGTCGACATCTGCCGCTCACACCTGCCGAAGCTAACTCGGGTTTTTACAAACAGTGCGCGATCACGACTGCTGATAACTCATGTTGTTCTGGTACCCTTTTAAAATATATCCAACAGTATTGATACTTCAAAAGGAAACCGTACGTTCATTGTAAAAAAAGTTTAACGAATACATTGCTTAAAAACGTTAATGTTGGAACGAAAAATTACCCAGCTTGCAGTTGGGAACTTCGAATTTAAGAACGTAATAAAACATTATGAGAAGATCAAACAAACAAACAAGCAGGCTGTAAATTATTTAAAAAAAAATTGTAAAAGTAGTTTAAAAATTGGAAAATAAAAATAATTAATCATTGATCATAAGAAAAGCATATTTCAACATGAACTGTGATATGATTACAGGACGTAGGTATAACGACAGAAATGAACTTACAATATTTTATTGCTATAAATATGCAGAAACACTGGGTAATAAAACTAATACGATTATATCGTCGATGGACAACATAGGTCTCCAGAAAGCGAGAGCTGCAAAGCGGCATTCCACAATAATAATCCTTAGAATCGAGTTCGGGCGCATCGAGAACATCGATCCTTCGGCGACATTTAATTCTTTTTTTTTTCGTGCAAAGGCACACGATAGCTGCCGGCCACTCAATTAGCGGTCATGCAATAAGAATGAATTGTCGAAAAAAATGGTATTTTGGCAATAATGCTTCCATTTTTGAAAATTATTTCAATGTATTTAATTTCATTATATGTTTATGTTATCCGAAGCTTAGCCGGCTAAGCATATGGCAAATTGCTAACTCCGCTGGCGGTATTGAACAACAATTTTATTATAATTGGCGCGGTCAACGCTTCGCAGAAATAGCCTTTTTTCTTCTTTATTTCCAACATTTAGTCGATCTCGTTTTTGTGCGGGAATCGTTCGAACGCACCTTTGTTCTCCGCCATATTGTTTTTAATGTAAATTGTAAGCGATTTGCCGAGGGACTCGAATGGAAAGCGAGTGAAATTAAGTTTTGGCGAGGCCCAAGGTCGCTTCCACTTTTTATAATTTTGCACCTGCGTGGTCGGTATTTCGCTAGATAACGCGTTTTAATTACGAATATAAAATATAAGAATGAGTATAGAATATATTATTACAAACAGATGTCAGAAATTATGTGTTACGTGTCGGTGGGGCTGTGGTTGCTTATATTATTTACATTTCGTTTGGCTCGAGACTGGATACAAACTGGATTTATCGATAGGTGTATTGCGCTTCACCTAGGACCTAGTGCAACCTGCTAATCCCAGGCCCCGGCGCTTCCGATATAAGACTGCAAGAGATCTAGAAATAATACTACCAATATATTGTAATATAAAACTTTAAACTGAAATAGGGGAAACGCTGATTTTGAAATTTTTCGATTGACTCGTTTTCATAAATCGATTAAGTTGATTTTTGTTGATGATGCCACCTATCACTTCATAGGCCCTAGTAGGTACCTTGGCTAATCGTGGTTGTTCTAGTATAATTGGACTTACGAGGCGTGGATATACCCTGCCTACCCCTTCGGGGATAATAGGCGTGGAAGTACTTTTTTTCATAAAAAGCACCGTATGAGATATACATTATTATAGTTATAGGTCAGTAAGTTTACTATCCGAGTATAGATTAATAATGGGGGTTGAAGGTGGTGCGAGTAGTTGTATTTTGGTGTTGACACAGTTATTTATACCCGCAATTAGGGGAAAATCGAAGTGCGACCGTGGGAGCCCTAGGGAACCAGCAGCTGATATGTCGCCGGCCGACCGTGAACGCAGGCTATTCACATAGAAAATACTCGACCACCTATTTATGTTCACTCACAAGAAACTAGTTTAAATAAAGCTTTCGTGTTTTTCTTTGAATATATCATTCATATTGTTGTTTGAATTTTATAATTATTTATATTATTATTTATTGAATTATACTTCGACTGCGTGAATTATTTTAATAACGCAGACAACTTTCAAAGGGCAGACATTTCTCCGCCTTATACCTTATTATATACTTTATTGCATAAAACACACCGATTAGAGTAGTCGATTAAAAAATAGCCTATGTCCTTCCTCAAGGTCAACTTTATCTCTGTACTAAATTTTATCAAAATCAGTTCAGAGTTTTAGGCGTGAAAGCGTAACAGACAGACAGACAAAGCTAACTAGAGCTTTCGCATTTATAGTATTAGTACGGATGTCATAATATCGTTAAATGACTGTAGATATACTCGGAACATATTCCAGAAAATCCTCTGTGACAAATTACAAAGCCGCCACTAAATTTAAAAATATATTTATTGAATTTGTGTCTATTAACGCATAATGGGAAAATATCTAGCATTATTAAGATATTTTTTTTAATATTGGAGCATTAATATCCAATTAATACGACCCCAGTGAGAGGTTAATTTTTTTCAAAATGTCTTAATTATTACCTTACGAATCAGTCTATACGCTTTATTTCAATACATTTCATAAATTTCTAACCTTCGATTCAAATTCATTTATTTAAAAAATATATATCATCTTGCAACAAAAATGCTTTCTGACATGGAAGCGAGGCGTTTCTTTACTGTCATTGATATTTTTCCTTCAATTCTACTAACACTAGTTACACTAGAGACAAAATTAACAAGAAGTTATGGGTTAGTTCCGTACCATTATCTATGAAAACTACAAAAAATCATATTTGTTGTATGGAACCCTCTTAAATATTCGTTTTACTCTGTTTTTTTAGTTTTTGTTGTTATAGTGGCATCAGATATATTTGATGCGACTGTAAAAAAAACTGAAAATCTGTGAAAAAATTTCAACGGTCAAGTTATCACAGTTCATGAGATACAGTTTGGTGACAGACAGACGTACAGTGGAGAACCCAAAATAATTTTTAGCCTAATAACATGATACCTTATAAATGTATCAGTTCCACATCAGTGTATTACTAATTGCTTAAATATTTTAAAATCCCAACGAAGGCGGTCTAAAGGGTCCATAAATCACAATTTTAATTTAGTAGTGCGGAGTTCGCGACATGTTCAGAGAACACAAAAGCAATAAATATGTGATATTGGCATCTCAGGCATGTCCCGACGTCTTTCAAATGCCGCTACCGCTTAAAACTTGAGAAATAGATACCTAACTATACGTTGGCGGAAGGTTGCCGGCCATAAGCACTGTATGGGATTTTTTTTAAATTAAAATAACATAAAACTGTCAAATAACGTCTTGTGTAATGATATTATTTTAATTTAAGTTTTGACATAAAATATGTCAAATAATATCTAATTTTTGAATATTTATTTGTAAATTTAATGTTATCACCCAATTTAATTCTAATTGGAATTCTCATATGTATCAATGTCAGACAATAAATCTGTGACATCAAAATAATATTTTTGTCGCTCTGTTGTGTTACAAAATAGCACTTGATAAAGCATTTGAAGAAATGAGTATATATTTGGTATTAGGTGTTACTGTAAAAGCACGATTTACAGTAAAATTCTTAGATTTTCCAGTAAAACCTAAGATTTACCAACTCTTATTGGTCAAATGCCGGAAAATTATGTGATTCTAACTTTAACCACCATCCATATGGTAAATCTTAGGATTTAAATCAAATGCAAAATCGCTTACTTTTTCGGGTTCTCTGTATAGAATAGACCATTTGCCTCCTTAACAGGCAGCTCGTAACAGGTGAGCATAGGTTAACTAGGTCATTTCAACAAGATTGGTGGTAGAGTGCTGTGCAGCAACTCGCCCGGTAGGGATCCATTACCCTACCTATTGCCGTGTTCCTTTCCCCCCTTCTCCCACTTCCCTAACACGAATCGAGCGTAATTTATTTTTGCTTTCATTTTTATCATATTCTTTTCGTGTACTAATATGATTTATTCTACTATATTTTATTCCATTTTTAGCTTTAATTAAGGTATCGGTTCTAGGCTAGAAATCATTGTAATCCTAGCTGTGCTCGCGTTTCCGCCTGCATGGATCCAACAAACATATTTTCTTTACATTTAATAGAAAATTCATAAAAATATCAAACATAATAATTACTTATTATCAAGTTATTTATTTATTATATGGATGTAATATAGTTTGCTAACAAATATCTTTTTTGGTTACAGGTAAAAAGCTCACCCGTCTGAAGTCAATCGATGAAGAAAGATACATAAGGTTTAGTTCATGTAATTGTTTGTTCCACTAAGGTATTTTCCGTTTAAGACTTATGTTTTCACTGCGTAAGTTCTTGGCGATTTTAAACAGGTTAATATTATTAGTATGGAAATCAGATAGAAGTTGAATTCTAATGAGGATTTTCTAAAAAATAAATAGAAAAATATGAATTTTAGCAACTATTACTATGACTACTATTTCCGGGAGAAATTACAAAATGGGTATTAATTATACATGAAAATAATTTTAATAGACTTAAAATTCTACATATTCGATAATAGGTTAACATAACCTTCCAGTAGCACGCAGGAGGGCGTGCGTGGGACTCGTACGCCCTCTGGGACACTATCTACCTATTTATATTAAAAAGAGGAAAGTTTATTATTGAACAGCAACTCCAATATAAATTTGTTTTAATAAAAATCCTCGACACGCCAAAAGCTTCGTTATATTCAAATAAGCATGACGTTATAGGTTTTCCTCTTAAAGCGATAACCATCTAAATTGTGTAACAGTTTGTTCGAGATCGTTGTTTATGTGAAATAAATAATTTTAAAGACACGCCGGCTACTTCAAACAAATCGCTACGAATTCTTACGGCGGGTTTTAAACAAAAAGTTCCATTTGTGAGTTCCTCAATATCGGCCATCCAATACACGACCGGCTCAAATTAGCTGTTATCCGATATCAGACACCGTTGGTTAGATTTGAAATTTACTACAAACTAGCGACTCCACCTGGCTCCGCCCGGTTAAAAATTATGATACAATATTTTTTACCTGATACAAACCTTCCTGAGAAAATATCTTATTTAGCTGTGAAAGTTGCATCGAAATCCATTGCGTGGTTTAACAAGTGAACGCTTAAAGACATCAGGACAAAGATGGAACAACTTTAATTTACTATATTCTATATTATTGTTGGCAATTGATGCAACCTCTCCATATTCATATTTTAAATGGGAAACACATGTACTTTTTCACATATAACTTATAATTGAACATTATCTTTTAAACAGCCAACCGTTATTGTAGATTAATATGGGTAGATATAAATACAACAAAACGATCGCAAACCAATTGTAAGTTACTTAAGTTTTAGCCCTGATAATGCTGTAAAACTTAAAACCGGTTGGCTATTTAAAAGATAATTTTCAATCATAAGTTATATGTGAAAAAGTACATGTGTTTCTCATTTAAAATACGAATTTAATCTACTGTGTAGTGTGTAGTGATGTAATGAATACGTGAGTGTATTGTACTGTCGAATAACGGTCGAGGAGCAGGCGACCGATACACGGTTGTGTCAATAACTGCTAACATCAAGTTTATGTACCCTCTAGTAGTGTAGAAAATTTGTGGTGAAAATTCATGGTATTTATCATTCCATGCATCCCTATTACTGGCTGCCAGGGGGTTCACCCCTCAAAGAAGGGGCCTTCAGTAGTAATACATAATTACATTTTTTTTAATTCAACTTATTTTACGTATTACATAAGAGCGTTTAATCCTTTCAATGTCGGTCAAACGAAGATAATAGCGAAAGTCATTGACTGAACACAGGTATAAAAACTTGAATTATGGATCAAGATTATTCAATCGTTTATAACAATTCGCGGGTGATCAAGATAAGCGTCTAGGATCGATGGGAGGAATATTCAAATTAGGTAACACTGATCAAATATACATTTTCGATAAAGTTATTATATAAAACGATTTTATTAAAAAATTTAGTTTTTGCGCAGATTTTTTATCATATAATTAAGTAACTAAAGGTTTAATTTATATCGTAGTTGTTGTGGCAAGAGAGGACGATTTTCACGGGCCGAATCTTTGTTCTACCAGTACGTTGGTACTATCACTTGTTCCGTTGTTCCATCGGTATTTCTCAGTAGTAAAGGCGTTTGCCTCAAATCCATTTCAAAAAAGTTTTATATTATCATTTTTTTTGGATTGCCTCTAAACTAATCACATATACGTAGCAATAAATACAGCGATTTTAAATATAATTTACTTTTCTTCGAAAAAACATACCATAGAAACTTCCCTCTGAAATTTAACAGTTATTAAGTTAGAAATGTCTTTATTGACACACCGTATTTATAGCTTCTATTGCTTTATTTTTTAGCGATAGTACTCGCGCTAACTCGTGGAAGTTTATTCTATTTCCAATATTAAGACACATACCAAAGATAACTTTAAATATGTGTCGAACGTCTAAAATTGTAAACTTACACTACATTTTTGTACAATTGTAATTCAGATGTAATAAGTGTCTTCAAAGAAGTATACATATGGAAAAGTACAAGACATGTTTTAAATTATTTTGTCAATCGTTATAATTATTTTAAGGCTGCATTGGTTTTAGTTTTAGGACCATTGTGGTTCAACAACCGGACAAGTTTTTGTATAGACGCCGTCATTGGTTTGTTGCTATAGATCAAAGCTCGCCCGCCCAGTTGACATATATTTTGATATTCGCAGATTATCTTAATATATGCACACGGATGACTTACTGTTCGCCGGTGGCCTGTTTTTTTTCGACAATGTTAGTTGTAAGTCACTTTGTCTCGGTCGAATCGAGGTGGTCTAAGGTTAAGTGTAGACAAGCGTTTGATACGATAAAAGAAAAAAAATGTTAATTTATTCTTTATTTATTTTTTGTACGGTTTTTGTAAATTTAGTTTTTGTCTTTTTATTTTTTTTTTTTCGCTCACAATTTCATACAATTATAATTACATTCTTTTACATCCATTTTGTTAACATAATTTGAAAATAATATTTTTTGAAAATAAAAGTATGTCCATCGAAATAGTAGAGTTTAAAGATATTAACTTCCATTGATTTTTAAGAGACTAATTTTGATTGTATATGCGAAACTGTATATTAGCAGAAGATATCATCATTTAATATTCTTTTTCCTTTATCCGAAACATTTGTGAATTATTTTTTAAAGGCATTGTACTTAAATTACATGAAAGTGGATAACCAATGTGTGCGGGCAAAACAAGGTTAATGGATACTTTACACTTAAAAATACACGCAACTTTTATTTACATATTATTGACAATTCATCAGAATTGCGTATAATTTGTATAAAATTTCACTCCCCAAGATATACAATTTCAGTCGCCTATTCCACATGACGTTTTCATCCAAAATTCTTACACTCGTTATGTCTAAATATAATATGCGTCGGGTATTTCTACAATCGGCTTATTATTTTGATTTTTTGCTTATAAACAAATATCTCATATATCGCTGCCGCCCGCACTTGAAAAATAGATGTTGGCCGATGCTCAGACTCAATATGCTCACAAAATTTCATGAGAATCGGTCAAGCAGTTTCGGAGGAGTACGCTGTACGGTAACTAACATTGTGACTTAGAATTTTTATATATAAGGTTATAATTACAATATTCCTTAACCTAAACATTAAACAGATAAACTATTTTTTTTTGATACGGAGTAACTTGTTGCTAACTGAGTGGTTCTTACAATTTCACCGGACTTTGTGGGCGAGCAGAGTGCTCAGACCAGATAATTATTATTTATACGGAGGGGATTTCCTACAACGCCAACACTGGGGGCTATCTCCCGGGAGATCGAACCT
>DVZL01001991.1:0-16275 GCA_018236625.1 Lasaia peninsularis
CAAAAATAATTTTTCAATTCGAACCAGTAGTTCCTGAGATTAGCGCGTTCAAACAAACAAACAAACAAACAAACGAATGAACGAACGAACGAAAGAACGAACGAACGAACGAACGAACGAACGAACTAACAAACAAACAAACAAACAAACAAACAAACAAACAAACAAACTCTTCAGCTTTATAATATTAGTATAGATAAGTATAGTTGGCGACAGCAGAATTACCAGCAATGTCAACCTATTACTGTTTCTTCGGTAGTCTTTTTAAAGTTAAAAAAGGACACTATTAATAAGACTCCGCTGTCGGTCTTTCTGTCTACCTGTCTGTCCGTCCGTCTGTCGCCAGGCAGTTCAAGTTCCACAAAGATGCATTTCAGTTACTGATATATCAATGAATACCAAAAATCAGAAATATAATGAACATTAAACGGGGTTTACGTACACCAAACATGATGTTAATAACAACATGTTACAAACCAGGTGATCGTATCTCCAAAATTAACGAAAATGACTTTTTGGTGCTCACTTAATCGTGCTCTATGTAGTATGTTGTACCGAAATGACGTATAGCTACAACTTAACAAAGCCTATATATATGGTACTTGCGTCTTTATACAATAATCTTATATATATTCTTGAAATATTTGTGGATATATACTTAGTTGAATAGTAACATTAAAAACAAAAAAATAAATGTTTCGCGCAAGTCCGACTCGCACTTAGCCTGTTTTTTATGTTTTTTTTCCTAAAATGTTAATTAAATTAAAATTGGAAGATATCAAAAACAATTTCGTTGTTTGAATTTTGTCTATGATATTTCTACAAAAACCATCATAAGCATACGCAAAAAACCAGCCAAATACGAGTCGGACTCGCGAATATTGGTTCCGTATCGTATTCTTCTTTCTTTTGTGAAAAGGGTCACTATTGGTCATGGAATTTTTAATTCGTTGTTCCAAAAAATTGTACTTTTGCTAGCCCATTAATATTTAAACCGTTAGAATGTTTGCAGATTATTTAAGTAATTTCTTGAAAAATAATAAAATAATGTAAAAAATACAAAGTAAAGGCGTTTTTTCGTGTCAAATAAAAAATGTTGCTTTTTTATGCAAAAATTCTGTTTATTTTGGTCATTGGATGCCAGTTAGTTCTAATTGCTTTTGTTATGTTAGTAAAAGTATGTAGCTGTTAAATAAAACCAAAATCTACAAGATCTGTAAATGTATGTTGCAGATATCGTCGAAATAAAACGGAACGGAATTTTTTTTGGAAATAAAAAGTAAAATTCGATAAAAAAGTATACAACTTAGACCTCTTAGGCATTGTATACAAAATTATACAACTTGAAACAAGTAAAATCCACAGACAACAAAAAACCTTGAATTTTTTGAGCGCCAAATCCTTCGGTGGAGCTTTTAATCATTACTATCTATTCTAAGTAAATATATTAATTGCTTAACTATATCTTGAGAAACAAACAGTTTAAGAATCTATGAACCAATAATAGACTCAAAACTATCTGTTGGATATCTATTATATCTATTAATCTGCCTCACACCTATACATAACCTTTAATGCATAAAAACGTTAGGAATGTTGTATTTTTTCCGTTGTTTTGCAGCTTTGAAAAAACGCAAGTAATTCCTTACAGTCCGTACGTTGTCGCAACGGAAATCGTCCGTAAAAGGAATAGTGTGCGCATACCTTTAGTTCATATTAACAATAGTTTAAAAACCGGCCAGTTGTGAATCGGAATCGCGCTTAAAGGGTTCTACAATTTATCTAATGTCTATAAAAAAGGCAAAAATCACGTTTACTCAAACAATTTAATTTTAATCGTCAATTTCGAAGTGAATATTTTAATTTTGAAGTGACTGCTTGTTTTTACCGCGATCTAAATATGGATAGTAATATGTGTTAGTAAAATTGTCTAGCTATCACGCTTCATGAGATAGAGCTTGTGGACATTCAAACAGACAAACATATGGGCAGCTAATTCTTAGTTATGGATAAGGAATCCTAAAAACAAACGTCAAGCTCGAATACTTTAAATAATTTCTTTATTCTAACAAACGTATTATTAATTAGACTCAAACGTCGAATAAGGAATTGTTAGGTATTTTGATGTAGTGACTTTTAATAAAAACTAGAAGATTCGGAGATAATTTATATACAATGCGAATGTGGATGGCCATAGGTATCCGGGAAGACTAGTACGAGGGCGGTTTCATGAGTCTCTGAAACCTCGGCGTGTTTGTATGAAGATAGTGATGAATGTGGAGGTAGCTAAGCAAGTATATGATACTTGGAACTCAAAACTCTCTGCCTACATCGCAACAGAATTGGCGTAAAGATATATATGGAATCTAGTTCATATTCTAGCGTCAATTAACAGGTTCAGGTTTAGAAACTAGTTACCTAATTTTCGCCACTTCGCATATTGGTCCATTATCATAAGTATTTTGTTCCACAAAATCCAGCCCGTGTTTCGAGAAATAAAATCAAAGTCACGCGACGATGATTTGAAAATAGCACCCTTGACGTTGCTACCATTTTCACAAATTTGTGGCTTTTACCAAGCTCTAATAAAAAGTGATATTTTTATCCCTCTCCTTTGTATTTTTTGTTGGCATGTCCTGTTTATTTGATTCGCCATATTGCGAGCGGTTTAATCATAACATCTCCATATGGCGCGGATTATTCGTGCCTTTTATATGCATTTAAAATTTGTTTTTACTGTGTAAACAAATGCTTTTATTTTATTGTACCAAGCGATCGTTTTTGACGTATGATCTTCTTCTTCTTTCTTCATATACTGCCTCTACTGTCTGGGAAAATAAATCCGTCAGTGTGGTGAAGACATGAATTCAATTTAATATTTGAGGTAAGTGGACTCCACCGAAATTACGGTGATTCTGCCAACGTCGAGGTGTGAAGACATGAAGCTAAAGGTTCGCAATATTAAACATCTATCTCATTCTAATAGGGCCGGCTGTATCACTCTCACAGGTCCGGTTTGTTTTAACGTAAAAACGTAGTCCAGTTTAAGAAGAGCTAGCATTACTACACACTTGGGACAGGTTTTTGCCAGGAGTTCATGGGTGAAAATAACGCAAGAGAGCTTTTGATTTATTTATTTATTTTAATAATAATTGTCACACCAACAAGATATACACTACAAAATTTCTAAGAGTAGGCAATACATAAATTAGTGATTCTCTTTTTTGAATTTGGAGAAGACTTTGATAAAGCCTTATTTAAAAATGTAAGAAAAATATTTACGAAAAAATTTACGAAACCGGGTGATATCTAAATTTAAAGGGGGCTCCTTTACAACAAACGTGATTTTATGGCTTCGAGCGCCAGTCCAATTCGCATTTAGCCGGTTCATTTATTCATTAATTTATTCATATAATAATTTATTCATTAATTTGTCAATTTTAATTATATCCCGAAATAAATAAATTATTATTTTTAATACATATTTATTAATACTGGACGACCATGATATTAAGACTCATAAACACTTCATATCAGGTGAAATTAGGGTCGACTATCAACTTTTATTCTTAAGTTCTGGGATGTTCCTAACACAGTTATAAATTGGATAATCTAACCATAGTTGATAACACCTGATTATCTTTGGTGTCTACAAGCAGCGCTTAACTACCATCTTGCTTGCTTTTCGATATCATATATTATGAATTGGTACAATTTATTTTATATATTCTACGATTTACATGAAACAAAGTTGTAGCTTACGAAGCATTGAACCCTGACCTTCTGTGACATTGTCCACTGGTGTACTGAATGCGCCTTCAATATGCAGTGTAACTTGGCATTCTATTCGTGTTGCAAAATATTTATTAGCCGGAAACCGCCATCTTTTTTATAAACGCCACCGTCTTGCACATTTCGATGCATTCTGCCTACATCATGTTAAAAATGTTTTTTTTTTCATTGATTTTGTATTAAGAACTCTTTTAAACTGACGAAAACTCTTTTAAGCTGACTCTTTTCGGGATTTTCGATTGGGTGAACCAATTTTGATCATACTTTTTTTTATTTTTAAACTGTACTTGTGGTACCATTTCAGTAGGTCCAGTTTTGACTCGTCATTATTAAGTTGAAATTGGTTTTTTGCAGCGTTATTGCACTAAAATTACTATTTTAGGTTTCAATTTGATTTTTTTTATGTATAAAATAAAAATGGATCGCTAAATGTGTAAATTGCTGAGCGCAAAACTTCGAGAGCAGTTTAACTGATTTGTTAGTTAGTTAGTTTTGCTAATTCTTTTTTTATGATATTTCTAGGAGTACAAGGATTCAAGGTTCTTATGGGGAGAAAAATAAAATATTTCCTCAAAAAGTGTAAAAACAATACTGGTCTATATTCCCATACATCTCATAATGTGACAAGTCCGTCGCCATATTATATACAAATGCCTACCAGATCATAGTTTTTTAGGTCGAAGATTACCTCACAGAACCTAATATAATAGACTAATCATGGAATACTAATTGCCACTCTGACCACATTTACTAACTGAAAGGCGTGGTTTTATAAGAAAATTGCAAATGTCACGAACAATAAATTGAACGTCCATTTTGTTTTGGGGAGATCTAAGGTTTGTTTAGAGCAGACTATAGCCTATTAAGTACCAGTCGTAGCTTGAGGCTAGACTGTATAGAGCGCCGTGGAAAGTATTAGACCTTTTTGATGTCACTACCACGTACAGATTAAAAATCCTAAAAGACTAAATAATCTTCAGCTACAACATTGGTTCTGTGTAAACAAATTTTTATGATGCCTTCATTAAAATCATCAAAATAACTAAGTTTATATTCACAAATGTGTAGCGGACATGAGTTTTGTTCGTTATTCTTTGTATGGGACCATGCTTCATATGTTTAGTTAATTCTGTTTTTAGTATTTGTTGTCATAGCGGCAACATAAATACATTATCTGTGAAAATTTCAACTGATCACGATATACAGCCTGGTAACAGACAGGACAGCGGAGTCTTAGTAATAGGGTTCCATCCATGGGTACGGATCCCTAAAAACATAAAATATTAGAATAGTTTGAAATTAAAAAATCGACTTCAAGATCGTTACCATGTCGTCTAGGTAAATGTTTATGTTTTCATTTCGAAAAAATGTGAACCAATTGCTGAGGTATGAACGTCCTTTTTTTTAACTCGATTAAAAATGAAAGTGATTTAATACGAATATATTGAAATTATTCCGTGTATATATCAGTAATGATTATCCAGTCAGCGAGGAGTGGGGGGACGGGTGGAGGGGATAACTAAAAGTTCATTAACCTCGTCGCAATGTCGCGCCTGTTGTCAATAGAGGGCTTCTATTTTAATTTACTTGCAGGATAAAAAGGAGTAAAAATTCTGAGTTTAGAAAATGCGTTTTTTTTTTATTTTAATACATTAAGTTATGTAATGTCTTGGATTAATTTAATGATTAACTTAATGTCTTGGATTAGTGTTTTTTTGTATATTTAACAAACACAAAACAATTTCACATATCACTACATATTATAAAACATTATAAAACAATGTCCCTAAGCATACATAGGGACAGAAAGAGAAAGCAACGGATTTTGATGCGTTTTTTTAATAGATGGAGTGATTCAAGAGGAAGGATTTCATGTATATAATACGTATAGTATGCTCGAGCGAAGCCGAGGCAGTTCGCTTGTTCAAAATAATAATATATAATTATAAAAAGAAAATGGCGGTCAACAAAAAAAATCTTTAATTAGCAGGCAAAGTGCCATACCTAAAAAAACGGCGCCATGTTTATACTCGTAAAATTACACACTATACACATATTTTTTTAAACTAAACAAATCCTTGCAATCGGCTTTTCCACGAAATTGGGTTGGTAGCACACAACTGGCCAATTTTCCGTGAACTTTATCAATGTGTACATCGATAACACTTGTCACATTCAAACACTATGTTATTGCACTTTTATTATGGTACATACATACCTTCACGCCAGGTCCCTTGCGGGATAGGCAGAGAGCACTGAGTGCCAAGTTTCGCGATCCCTGCACACTTGCCTATCTTCCTCCACGTTCATTAATCTCTTCATACCAACTCGTCGGTTTCGGAGACTTAGGACACCACCCTTGGAGAATACTAGATCTATTTGGTCGTAGAATGTCAACCTAGGTGAGTTTATTATGATGAGGATGGTATGTTTTTTTTATGAAGTAGTCACGTTTATAGGCACTAGTTTTTAATTATGCGTTTTAGACAGATCTTTCAAGCGCGATATTTGTCAACGATACTAATATATAAAAATACTTTTGTCATTTTTTATGGGATAAGACAGCGAACAGGCCCACGGGTCTCCTGATGGTAAGAGACAACCGTGGCCTATAGTCACTATTAATGTTGTATGAGGCAGAGAGTATCGTACTATGCATTCATTACACTTTTCATACTAAGACATCGGTTTCGGAGACTCTAGACACCACCCCGGATAAAACAAGAGCAATTTGGTTTTGGAATATAAACCTGGGTGTCCCCCGATACCTACAACCATCTTCATTTGCATTGTGTCAATTTTGGCAATTTGTCAATCCACATGATCTTTATCATTTTTACACTGATACTTTAAAGTTTTTAATTAAACCAACATATTCTACCAAAATGTTGTGTGCAAATATTTTAACACATTATTTATATTTATTTATTGTAAAAAACGATATATTACTTAATCTATACCTAAACATAAATTTACAACAAAAATACATCATCTGTGAAAATATCAACTAACTAGCTATCGCGGTTCATGAAATACAGCTAGGTGATGGACAGACGAGCATCAATAGAAATTAATAAATTGTGTCCCGTTTTTTATTGCTTACAGAACCCTAAAAAGTAAACATGTCTAGGTTTTGCATTTTACGTCATAAAAACAGTATGTTTAGTTTCCTCTTGTGTATAGCTCTGTGGCTTTCCATAGTTTAAAATGCGTAATACTTTCCCGAGTCTCTGTCCATAAGACACCATCCTATTAGTTTACTTACTATATGTATTCAATTCACGAAATCTTTAATATATTGCTAAGATTTTCCTCATTCAGCGTACAGGGGGTTTCCCGAGAAAATTATATACAGGTTGATTTAAATAAATGACAACTTTGAATATTATATCACATTATACTTTGTGGGTAGATATCCCTACTAATATTTTTCAAAAATATTAAAAGGTTCTCAAGTCGTTGGAATGTTTTTTTTTATTTATGTTCACCGATTATTCGAAGATGCCTGAATCAATTTGGATAATTCTTTTTTTGTTTGACCATGGGTCCCATGGTCCCTGCGAGGTATACCCCATACCGTTATCCTTAAGTAGACGACATATAAAGATAAACCTTTGGTATAGGCGACGAGTATTTCTTACCATTAGAAGATCCATCTAGTTGTGTACCCATACAGAATAACGTAAATATATGAGAAGAGCTCATATATTTACTTTATTCTACGTTTATAAAAATACACAACGCAAAATTTTAAAATTTTGTTACGCAATAATTCGGCTGCTACAATTTCGTACAATCTCTAAGCGGAATGTTAATCCATAAATTGGTCCTACCCATTTTAATCAACTATCACTAATCAAGACAGCAATTAGTTTCCGCTGATTGTAATAATAATGAATAAAAATCGACTGTATAAATAAATTTATACGTAATGTATTTCCACAAAACGTGAGTTAAATATAATTATGTGATAACTTATCACTATCTTCGTCATACAGTCGTAAGACGTTAGTTTTTCCTTAAAGAAATTGTCGTAATATTCTCTTCTCTCTCGTATTTTAGCTTTTGTTGACTGCGGTCTCTATCTCTTCGCTTTCTGTTACATTATTGTGTTGATAGAGACGTTACGGTGGTAAGGCTGTCGCCTGTTAAGACCGTTAGCCGCATTGGTCCCAGGTTCAATTCCCAGTTCGGGCAACTTTTTTTTCAAGTGTTTTTCAGATTATTCCAATCCCGGACAATGTAAACCTTACATTGCCCGGGATTGGAATGTGCCCGAAGTGGCAACAGGCTTGCCACCTATAACATTAGGGGCCCTAGTACCTTGGCTAATCGTGGGTGTTCTTATATTTACTGGAGTTACTAGCATAGTAGGGGTAGATAGACACCCCTTCGGTGATAATAGGAATGAAGGTGCTTTTTTTACAAAAATCTGTCGCCTGTATGGTTGAGTGCAGTTAGTGTCCAAATTTGAAGCTCGAGGTCACGGGTTCGATTACAGGGTGCAACTTATTAGTAAGTTTTTCAATTATTTATCTAAAAAACATAAGATTGACTGAGATTGACGACGAACCACATGTCACATCATGGGACGTAATATCGACGGACGGCTGCTGCGTTATGTACCTCTCTATCTACCCTTTGGGCGATGAGGGTTTGATGATATTTTTTTACAAACAAATTGTTTTGAATTTAAAATAAATAAAGTCATATAATTCTATGAAACTCAAGTTAAATACACTATCAAATGATAAGCAATCACGTATGTGTGGCTGTGTCCATACCTCGAATCGCGATAGTAATGGCGCCCGTCGGCCAACAAGATAACAACCTTATAATCCTTGGTTATCTAAATGTATGTGACTTGATTGTTGCAATTTTTAGACATTTACTACGGGATACGATTGTAAAATCATAAAAGATGACTCACTGGCACTAACACATCTTCACGCCAAACTCCTTGCACGGTAGGCAGAGAGTGTACTAATATCACGATTTTTTCCTGCTCACCTAGTTTCACTTTGAAACAGAATGTAACTGTTTAATTATTTTTAACGCCAATTTCAATATTTATTTCCCAATTAATCCGTACTAATATTATAAATGCAAAAGCGGCTCTGTCTATTTACCTCGTACGCTTTCACTCCGTAACTACTGAACTGATTTTGATGAAATTTAGTACTGAGATAGAGTTGACTTTGAGGAAGGACATAAGTTACTTTTTAAGTGACTATATTAAAAAGAGGGTATATTTTTACGCAATAAGTATTATAAGTCGGAAAAATGTCTGCCCTTTGAAAGTTATCTGTGTTACTAAAATATGGTGAAGCGCGGGTGAAACCGCGGGCGGTAAGGCAAAACTGCTTTGATTTTTACAGGGCTTCCACTGGCCGACAGCTGATGCAATAAAAAGTCGACGAAGTCGCGAGTACAGCTAGTTGAATTTGTTTTGAGACTTGAGAGCGAACAAACATACGGGTCTCCTGATGGTAAGAGACAACTGAGGTCTACTAGACACCACAGATGTTGTAGGTGCATGACTGTGGTCGGGCTGTTGGACCGTATGTGTAGGTCTACCGGCTACTCTACCCTCCGGACGAACACAGCAATGTCACTATGGCGGTATGAATAGGTAAGGTGGACCTGTACTCACGCGAGATGCTGCACAGCAATCTATCACAGTTGGAAGTGACCCAGTTAACCTATGCTCGCCTATTACGAGCTGCAATCCATCCTACCAGTAGGAAGGCCTATAACACAGGGGACCTGGACCAATACGGGGAAATAATAATAATTCAATTAAAATTGGTCACACGACAACTGTTAATTAGCTCACAAAAATAAGATTTTTCTTTTTACGATTTTAAATATGTAGGGTTAATAAAGTTTTAATAAATGTTAAGTAATGGGTGGTGTAAAAAAAAACTACTTATTATTCACGGTTTCGCCTGTGAGGTCATGAATCTTCAATCGTTTTATCCAAATTGATTCAGCTGTTTGGTTGTTGGCGTAACAGATAGACTACTCATGATATCAATACAACCTTTCCGTCCGCGGCTTTGCCCGCGGTTACTTACGACTAATAATACTTACCGTATTTTTTATGCGATAAGTTAAAAAATAGCCCATATATTATTTTGATGTATTAACTATATTGCTGTAAAATTTCGTGAAAATCCGGTCAGTAGTTTTTGCGTGAACACATACAAGCACACATACAAACTTTCTATTAATATCAATTAAGTGGGATATATCAGTGGGATAAACTATGAATATTGTATATGTATATCTATGAAATCTACCGCAACTCATATACAAATCAATATGTCAGTGTCATGTTCCAATTTCAACTGACAGTTATTCAAATAAATGACGATTTTTCCACTCCAGATCCTCTGGTCATGGACCGAGAAGTAGTCTTGTTTCTCAGAAACCTAATGATGGGTTTTATCATCAGTGTAATAAATCTGTAAAGTTTTGCTAACCAAAATGTTCGGAGATTGGTTAGTATTTTACACTCTAGATGACTAGGTTTATTTATTTTCTGATGTTTAAACCGCCTCGTTGGTCGTGAGATGAGGTTAGGTTAGAACCACGAGGCTCGGATTCGGTTCCCGACGGGGACAGGCATTTGTGTGATGAACATAGATGTCTGTATTTCCCGTTCTGGGTGTTTATTAAATTTAGTCTGGTATCTATTTAAATATTTCTTTGTATTAGTATTGTTGATTAAAACCCATGACACCAGCATGTACCTAATTTGCTAACTTTCGGGTTAAATAAAGTTTTGCAATTACATATTTCTGTCACCTAGATGTTCGCCATTGTGTTCGAATTGTAAGGTAAACCCTCCAGTTTAAGGTAGGACACGCACCATGTTGTCTTTGGTTTTCAGGGACAGCGTATATATCTTTCTATCATGAAGTTCGCCTGCTTCTTTTTGTCATTTTGTTCCTTTAAAAATGCTACCTAAAAAGATTGGAATTTATAAGCTTTTTATTTATTAAAAAAATAATTACAACGAAGAAATTTCAGTCATGGTGTTTGTTAAAATGTATGTATAATAGTACTCGAAATTATATGTATATTATTTTCAGTTTTAGTATTAGAAAAGAAATGTAGTTTATATTCGTTGACAAGCATAAAGCTAAAATAATGATATGTTTTTTTTATCACAAGACCACGGTGCTGCAAAGGTATTTCCACATACAGCCACAAATAAAAAATATTATAAATTAAATCACAGAGAAACTCATGTAATTGTCATTTAATTATTTTTATGAAATGGGACGAATAAAATAAACAGTGTTTAATATTGAAGTTTATTTTTTTCACAAAGGGTACATCTGTACATTTAATATCACAGATTGTAGAATAGCTGTCAACACATTACATATTGAATATCGTGTTACATAAAGACAAAATTTGCAAGATCATGTGAATCGCACATAATATAATTTAATAGTTTGTATGACAGTTTCGCAATACCACATTCCTCGGTAAGGTAAAACGCACAATTTGCCGTTTAGTAAGGATTCTTTCACATTATTTTAAATTTGGAAAGTTCTAGAATTGTTTTATTTTCTTTTGTTTTATTTTTCTAGAATTATAACAATGTTAGGGCATTTTTATAGACTAGCACAAGATATATTTTCCGTCTCAAATCTCTACTAGATCACAAGCTTAGATCTAGATATTTTTACAGTAGTTTAAAAGTACAGGTAGGCCAACTAGTAGATGGATTTATCGATTGTAAGGAAAATTCCTTAAGGCACCTATGAAGTTAATGGTGTGATGCCAACTTTAATTAGTTTCTTAGGTGAGAAAGTTTATCGAATTAAGAACCTTCTAAACCGGAACACAATAGTGATAATCACTAACGTTATGGGTAGAAAAAGTAAGTTATCCGGGTGACTTTTTGCTAATCTTTTATACAAATTAGTTGTGTAAGTTGGCCATTTAAATTCAAAGATTATTAAAGGGAGATATGTTCGTCACATCCCTACATCACAAAACCAAATACCGATGAAATGGAAAGTGAAAGACTTATAACCGTCCGCTTAAAACGAGGTTACATTTTTATACCCCCATTTCGGACTAGATCTCTTATAAATGATAAGCTACTGATCTACTTTCTAGAAACTAGTTAAATGTCACTAACACCGTGACCTTATCAACGTCAAACATATATTGAGATTTTGATAACTTTAACATACCTACCTACTTACAACATACCTACCTACGTAAATTTAAGCATACCTATACCTAAATTATAATTATACGCCTCGTTGGTCTTGTGGTTAGCGTACTTGCCTAACGCCACCCACAAACCGCAGGTACGATTCCCGATGGCGGCAGGCATTTGTGTAATGTATTTTCTATAATCTCTGTATTTTCGGGTTTAGGTGTTAATTAAATTTATTCCGGTATAAATATAAGTATTTCTGTGTATTAGTATCGTTTACTAACACAAGCATATATGCCTATTTTGAGGTTAGGTCAGTTCGTGTAGTTTGATATTTATTTATTGTAAATATTGATCTTAC
This sequence comes from Lasaia peninsularis, assembly GCA_018236625.1. Lineage (NCBI taxonomy): Eukaryota > Metazoa > Arthropoda > Insecta > Lepidoptera > Riodinidae > Lasaia > Lasaia peninsularis. The sequence continues at coordinate 12,339 of DVZL01001991.1, forward strand.
GTCTAATTAAAAAGTGTACATTTGTTATATTGATTATAAAAATATTTTAGATATATTATTTATATAAACAGTTATGAAGCTAAAATTTCAAATCGGAAATAAGCATACATTATTATAAGAAGGAAGTCGAAAATCAGCCATTAAAATGAAGTTGTAGTCAGTAAGTATGACGAAGATAGTACTGATTAAACTAAAGATAGCCTCGTTGAAGTCATATCATACACCCAATTAGGCTTCCGGTAATTCTAGGTAAAATATAGAAATTAGTAAAAAACGTATTACATAAACTGGTTGGAACCAAAAACTAATAAACGTAGACATATCATACGCAATGAATATAATTTTTTATCGCTGTTAGACCTATGTGCAGGTCTACCGGCTACGCTACTCTCTGGACCGGATCACGACAATGTCATTATGACGGTAGGAATGGGTAAGGCGGTGGATTCCTACCCGGGCGAGTGGCTGTACAGCACTTTACCATCAGTGATCATGTCTACCCACATGATTAACCCAGTTAACCTATGCTCGCCTCTTACGAACTGCCTGGTAGGAAGGCAGTTGGTTAGCACTACGTTAAATAATTACATCATTATTATATAAAAATCAAAAATTTAAGATATTTTAATTTTTAATTTTTGGAACTCCGAGTTTCGACTATATTGATTTTCTCAAAACACATCCTATTGGTTATCTATTATTTTATGCATAGTATTTTTTGCTATGTGCAAGCATATTGATAATGTGAAATATTACGAGTTACTTATTATTATGTGTTGCCCTTTAGGAATGTTATAAGCGTGTTTTAGTGCTGCGACCAAAAGAAAATTGAGTATCCCAGGGTCAACCTTTGCGTACGTTGTAAACCTAACCAAAATGTCAATATAATATTCAAGTCTGATAATATTAATTAAAACGTTATGGTTGGTAAGTGTCAACCGTTTTTTCGTTTCACCCACTCAGTATTTATCGTCTATAAAACTACGTTTTATTTATTTTAATCAAGTGAATATGTAATAAGATACTCTGACAATATATTGAACTAAAATATAAAAACAGAAATGTTTCCATCTTATTTATTGAGTAAAAACATACCCTTTTTTGTAATCGGTTAAAAGCCTATGCTCTTTCCCAAGTTTAGTTCTATCTTCATACAAAATTTCATCAAAATCGGTTTAGTGGTTTTGGCGTGAAAGCGTAACATACAATTACTTTCGCATTTATAATATTAGTAAAGATAAGAATTTTAGTAGGTATATATTGTTATGGCGGCAACTGAAATCCATCATCTGTGACGATCTCTACTGTGTAGCTAACATCGTTCAAGATGTGTATCTGATGATAGACAGGCATACAGAATCTTAGTAATAGAGTTGCATTTTTACCCTTTGGGAACGGAACACTAAAATGCAAGAATGTAAGCAGGTACGTCTGGTCTATATCCATAAATAAAAGTCTTCGGTGCCACCCCACTAAAAATATTTGACGAACAGGTTTCAAGCAAGACCTATTAAATACGCACTTACACGTAGTTCGTTAGCCGGATGCACTACATACACGATTATTCATTAATTACCATCATAACGAGTACTATGATTAATTAACTAATTATCATCACCTGACTTCGCTATTATAATTTTGTGGGGTAAACCAACAAAAAGGATGTCTTTATGTGTTTAATTTTTAAAATACCGTCGCGCTAATTATTATCTCTGTGGAGAAAGAATTATACAAGAAGTAACTTGGCCGTACCGGAAATCGTTACGTGAGTAGAGTAGTAGGCAAGAGGCAATTTCGCAATGGGGGCAAATTGTATAATTTACAAAAAATGACTTGTACAATTTCAAAGTTATGGTGCAAATTCGTATTTTTTTTAATTTCGAAATTTACTTATTTAAGTAGTATTTATTTAAGTAGTCAAACAAACAAAAATGCAGTGAAACAAGCACGCATGCATGCAAAAACACGTACACACTTAAGCACGCACACACGTCTTAGACACTTATTTAACAACACAAGTTCACACAATATTTTATCATCATTATTTGTCAAGATTTCAGTAAATAGTTATTTATTTTAGATTAATTTGCACATTTATTGCTAGGGGGCACGATTAAATATGACGCAAGCTTTGGCTGAATTAGATAAAATTCGTATATTTATTTGATTACTTTCATCAAGGTTGTCTTGTTTTTTAATATAAACAAATGGTTTTATAATTCCATTTATTTCATATTTATTTTGTTTTAAATTAATTTATTTCAAATTTATGTAAATTACCGTTTTTAAATATTTTTTGTCTGTACATATTTAACTTCAAAATAGTTGATAATTTGATTGTGTCATCCTTAATTTGCCATCCTATTCAAATGTTACTTATCATTGTCGCAATTTAACAAGTTAACATTTTTTTAAGTTGGCGACACACCATAAAGAACTTTGGTACTTTCTTAAGATCGCTTCTATAGTCCAGCGTAGTCGTTGTCCGACTTTGCCAGGTACGTAGGTACCTTCGATTCGATTCTTGGTTAGGTCAACTTGTTCTACGTGTTTTTTCAGTTAATCTGAAAAGAATAACGTTGTCTTGGTTTGATCTCGGATGTAGCTACGGACTTACCATCTGTCATATCCTGGGACCTAACGTCTACTATCTGGGGTAAATAAGTAAGAACCTCTGCCAACCTTTTGAGGGATACGAGCGTGATGATATTTTCTTGCTAGTTCGTTTGTTAGTCTTTCACTGTCGTAAAAAACCTACTATTACTAGTAATATCCTAATTTTATAAACGCGAAAGTTTGTAAATATGGATGGACGTATGGATATTTGTTACTCTTCCACAATAAAACTACTTGACAGATTTGGATGAAATAGTAAGATAGCTTATACCTCAGACCGACTACATTCAAAAACATACCCCGTTTTTATGCAATAAGTATGATAAATAAGAAAACAATCTGCGTTTTAATAATTCACGCGGGCGAAAATCTAGTACACTATAGTAAAACAAAACAATAAACTTTTAAAAGTAAATTAATTCATAAAACGCTTCATTATGAACGTCTCTGTATACAATTGTGCAATAGAAATGCAGAGTTCAGCAGGAAATATGGTGGCGAGCGTTTGATGACTGTTCATCAAATAAACATTTCAAAACAAATGCCCTACAAAGTAGGTTAATAATGCTGATAAGATAAGGGCTCTGTTACCTATGGTTGCCTCCTGTACTGTACAGTACAAGATTATTTTAATATTACTTTCTCAACTTTCTCCAAGAAGTGGAGAAGAATGATGAGGAAGACTGGCTTTAACATGACCAACGCCAGAACGATGATGATGGAAGTATACATATTATAAAACAAATTCGCTTCTCGCTATCTGTCCTTATGTATGCTTAGATCTTTAAAACTACCAAACGGATTTTGATGCGGTTTTTAGTAATAGATAGAATGATTCAAGGGGAAGGTTTAAATGTATATTGTATGCATAGTATACTCGTGCGAAGTCGGGTTGGGTCACTAGTATTTTGTATACAAGTGTTTCAGTCGTATAATTGGGATGTCCGCTGATAGAATAATAGATTAGTACGAAAACGGAGTCATATTATTACGAACGAGGCGAACGTCTATATGTCACTAACACCGTGCTCAACACTAGTTAAATTATCCAAAGACCACCCAGATTGGTTTACCTTACGTATCCTTGGTAGCCTCCAGCGTCAATTTGAGTGTAGTATATTATATTCCTTAGGTACACCATCGCATTTCGGAACACGACTATGGCAAGCACTGTTGTTATAGTGGCCAGAATCTTACTGCACTAGGAGAATTATCGCATCATCATTATTGAAAATTTCCTGTTGATAATAAGGAATATGCATGTGTTTTTTTAATTTTTTTAAACAATACTTCAAGTAATTATATAACTGAAAAAATATAT